>JBAIZL010000108.1:802500-805000 GCA_036971475.1 Prosapia bicincta
TTACAAACTATGCAAACATAATATTTAGATTAATATCTTAAGGAAAAACGGGGTTTTGAAATATGTTTGTAGTCTGTACAGGCATTACATCTTTATTAAGACCTAGAAAAGTTTATGCGCGCGCGCACACACACACACACACACACACACACACACACACTCACACACTCACACACACCAACACACACACACACACACACACACACACACACACACACACACACACACACACACACACACACACACACACACACACACACACACACACACACACACACACACACACACGCTCACACGCGCGCGCACACACACACACACACACACACACACACACACACACACACACACACACACACACACACACACACACACACACACAGAAATCAATTGTTGTAAACAATTTCTCCCTGCAATCAGAGTCATTTATGTAATAATGAAGGACAATAAATTGTTGAACATAAAAATAGAGCTTTAAATACAATATTTTATCCCCTTCTCTAGGAATTAAAAATTTAATCGGTTTTATAGTGAAAATTTTTTAAAATATTGTTATTTTATTACTGACTTACTAAAAGATTTTTTCGAAATGTCACGTCCTTACAGACATATAGAACCTATACAAACATACACTATCATATTTCCGTTTTGTTAAATAATACGATGAAATTATCTTAGCAACTTGCCTTCTGCATTTTTATTTTGTCTACCTCAGTCAGTTCCTAATCGATTTTTATATTCAACAGATGGGTTGTTATTGAAAATTTCTTATTTCATTTTATCTTTTTATGAAGTAAAATTCTCTTTCTCAAACTCTCATTTTTTAACGCATTTTGTTTTATTAAAAATATTATCCTATAGTATCTGTTATTGTTGTAGAAAACTTACTTTTTAAAGAAGAAGTAACTATGCAAAATTAAAATAAACTAAATAGATGACAGAACCACAATATTAAATGGCAAAATAGAAAACGAATTTCCATGCAATTTTCCATTTCCCTCTCTGTACAGTATATTGAATTAGGCTACTATTTTTGTTTCTTCCTATTTATTCGCTTAATTTTTGTCTACTTTTTAATTTATGAGCGAATCTACTCTATCCATTTTTTTATTATTGCAAGGATCTTTTCTCTTTTAACTTCTTATACATCATTAAGCAATTGAATTCTATCTATTGAAAAAGTTGGCTTAGTCCCAAACTGCTGGATTTCAAACATGGAGTCAATCAGTTCGAATACGTCTGAGACATGAACGTTTTTAAATGTAACTATTGAATAAACGTTTGAAAAAACTGTAAAATCATCAATTACTTGTTATCCTTTACAGATTTATAGAAATGTTCTTGAGCATGATTAGATGACTAAAAACGTTTTATATTCACGATTGAAAATTTGTATAAGAAATTTCTTTTATAAGGAGAGTATGGGCTAGTAGAAGAACTTAAACAAAACCGAATAACCACAATAAAAATAATTTATTTATTATAACTAGGTGTAAGTTTCAATTAAAGGCAATCTTCAAAAGTATACCCCCGTCACTGGTTACATGGTTAACTTGGAACGCAAGTTTATAAACCAAATTATATTTATTCCTTTTATGTTGTACCCTGTGAATGTGAATGTGGCTCATTTTGTTGTTTTTGTAGTTCCATGTTAGTTGTTTTAATTTATTTGATATTTTAAATACTAATTTATCTATAATTTTTTTTATTGTGTCCATTTTTTGGGCTATTTGATGATATTTTGATATTTTTGGCTGGCTGTGCCGTCATCCTCGGGAATACTGAACAGGGTTGTTGTAGACTGGGAGCTGAGTGGATTTGCCGTTGACCTTGGTGTACCGTTATGTTCTATTTTTAGATTCACTGCACTGTGCGAGTTTTTAACGTTTGTTTTGGGGTTGATATTGTCTATTAGATTGAATAATTTATAGTTTTTTTGATTTTATTTGTATTTGTTCGTTAATGATATTATTTTTAATTTTATAAATTTCTAGTTGTTCCCAGATTGTCATTTTGAGGCCTTTTTGAACCTTTTTTTTACTAGGTATACGTTTTTTAATGTGGGGAATTGTTTTTGATGGCGTGTGTGGATAAGTTTGAGTTATAAATTTCAGGTTTGATGTATGCATTGAGGTGTTCTTGATATCTGTCTTTTAATTTCTTTTTTGTTTGGCCTATGTATATTTTATTACAGTCTGGGCATTCGATTTTGTATATTCCGTTATTAAGTGTGGGACATATTTTTTCTGGTTGGTTTAATTTGTTGATTATGTATCCTGTGTTTTTGTAGGCTATGTTAATATTATTATTTTTTTCTTAGTGTTTTAGTTATTCCTTTTATGTTGTATCTTGTGTATGTAAATGTAGCCCATTTTGTTGTTTGCGGTTCGATTTTAGGTTGTTTTAATTTATTTAATATTTTTAATTCTAATTTATCTATTTTTTTTTGTATCCATTTTTTTGGGCTATTTGATATATTATTTGTTTTTCTTTAGCTTTTTCT
>JBAIZL010000108.1:810000-882500 GCA_036971475.1 Prosapia bicincta
AATGGACCGACGGCTCATATTTGCGATGTTCGGGTTAGTTAAAATGGACCGACGGCTCATATTTGCGCTGTTCGGGTTAGTTGAAATGGACCGACGGCTCATATTTGCGCTGTTCGGGTTTGTTGAAATGGACCGACGGCTCATATTTGCGCTGTTCGGGTTAGTTGAAATGGACCGACGGCTCATATTTACGCTGTTCGGGGCAGTTGAAATGGACCGACGGCTCATATTTGCGCTGTTCGGGTTAGTTGAAATGGACCGACGGATCATATTTGGGCTGTTCGGGGTAGTTGAAATGGACCGACGGCTCATATTTGGGTTGTTCGGGGTAGTTGAAATGGACCGACGGCTCATATTTGTGCTGTTCGGGGTAGTTGAAATGGACCGACGGCTCATATTTGCGCTGTTCGGGTTAGTTAAAATGGACCGACGGCTCATATTTGCGCTGTTCGGGTTAGTTGAAATGGACCGACGGCTCATATTTGGGCTGTTCGGGGTAGTTGAAATGGACCGACGGCTCATATTTGCGCTGTTCGGGTTAGTTGAAATGGACCGACGGCTCATATTTGGGCTGTTCGGGGTAGTTGAAATGGACCGACGGCTCATATTTGTGCTGTTCGGGGTAGTTGAAATGGACCGACGGCTCATATTTGCGCTGTTCGGGGTAGTTGAAATGGACCGACGGCTCATATTTGCGCTGTTCGGGGTAGTTGAAATGGACCGACGGCTCATATTTGCGCTGTTCGGGGTAGTTGAAATGGACCGACGGCTCATATTTGCGCTGTTCGGGTTTGTTGAAATGGACCGACGGCTCATATTTGCGCTGTTCGGGTTAGTTGAAATGGACCGACGGCTCATATTTGCGCTGTTCGGGGTAGTTGAAATGGACCGACGGCTCATATTTGCGCTGTTCGGGGTAGTTGAAATGGACCGACGGCTCATATTTGCGCTGTTCGGGTTAGTTGAAATGGACCGACGGCTCATATTTGCGCTGTTCGGGTTAGTTGAAATGGACCGACAGCTCATATTTGCGCTGTTCGGGGTAGTTGAAATGGACCGACGGCTCATATTTGCGCTGTTCGGGGTAGTTGAAATAGACCGACGGCTAATATTTGGGCAATCTGTGTTTTACTTTAAACGACGTGATATATTCGTATCTGTCTGTAGACAAGGCTGACGTTAGTGTGAGACATTTGTCTCTCAGTTATCAAGGTCAATGACATACAATTGGCACTCTTGTTTATTCCTTCGTGCTACTGAGGCAGTTTTTGTTTTGAATGACGTTTACATGACATTTATGCCAAAGATGTAAACGTGTCACAAATGATGAGTGAGTTTGTAAATATTCTGTACTGTGCATGCAAGTCAAATGTACTTTATTTTACTTTATCCAATGCCAGATCTTGGCATTTCTGCCGCACTCCCCTAGCCTCCCAGTAGAGACAATACTGGCTTTGGTCTTCCACATCTTACAATGCTGTGCAATTCCGAAGATGTAGAGCGTCCATCTTTTGGCAGTTGCACAGAGGGCAAATATCTGAGGCTGTTAATCCTATTCTATATAGTTGGGCTTGCAGATAGTCACGGCCCGTAAGCATTCTGAATCTGGCAACAGCTTCCACTCTAGGTAGGCTATGTGGTATTAGCATTGTGTGCGCCAGGCCCCTACATTTCTTTCTAGCGCTCACTTCATTTTTGCTTTCCCTTGTTTTTTTTTCATTGATTCTATATTCTTGCTGTCTAATAGGGATATAGGATTGTCAGGCTGTGGCAAGGTGTTACCTTTGGGCAAGTCCAATGTAAACATATTTCATCTCTGTTACAATAATATTTATATTGTCTGTATTGTTTCGACATATAAACCTATATAAGCATCTGTCTAGCCTGACTAGCCAAGACAAGTTAGTTGGGTGTTTGTTGATATAAGCCTTTGTAGTAGCACTTATCTGAGACGCCCGGTCTACGATAGGATTTTCGTGCTACAAACTGAACGGCTCAATATATACACATTCCAAAAACACTAAAAACAGCAAAAAACATATATATTTAACAAACATACTTCTAGGGTCTTTATGCAGTATAATAACTTATTGCAACAACATTCCACTTTTGGTCTGTAACAAAGGTCGGACCAACAATGACGCGGTTTGTGTGGAAGAATCGAATTCTTACCGCCCGTCTATTGAGAGCAACCAGACGGCGCATATATGCGCCGCTCGGTAGCGAACGTGTTGAACTGCTAAGTGTATTAAGTTAAACTTAAAGTGGAATGTTTGTGTTTTAAGTTAAACTTAAAGTGGAATGTATGTGTATTAAGTTAAACTTAATGTATGTGTGATAAGTTGGACTTCAAGTGGAATGTATGTGTGATAAGTTAAACTTAAAGTGGAATGTTTGTGTTTTAAGTTAAACTTAAAGTTCAATGTATGTGTATTAGGTTAAACTTAAAGTGGAATATATGTGTATTAAGTTAAACTTCAAGTGGAATGTATGTGTGATAAGTTGGACTTCAAGTGGAATGTATGTGTGATAAGTTAAACTTCAAGTGGAATGTATGTGTGATAAGTTGGACTTCACGTGGAATGTATGTGTGATAAGTTAAACTTGAAGTGGAATGTATGTGTGATAAGTTGGACTTTAATTGGAATGAATGTGTATTAAGTTAAGCTTCAAGTGGAATGTATGTGTACTAGGTTAAACGTAACGTGGAATGTATGTGTATTAAGTTAAACTTCAAGTGGAATGTATGTGTATTAAGTTAAACTTCAAGTGGAATGTATGTGTATTAGGTTAAACTTAAAGTGGAATGTATGTGTATTAAGTTAAACTTAAAGTGGAATGTATGTGTGATAAGTTGGACTTCAAGTGGAATGTATGTGTGATAAGTTAAACTTGAAGTGGAATGTATGTGTGATAAGTTGGACTTTAATTGGAATGAATGTGTATTAAGTTAAGCTTCAAGTGGAATGTATGTGTATTAAGTTATGCTTCAAGTGGAATGTATGTGTATTAGGTTAAACTTAACGTGGAATGTATGTGTATTAAGTTAAACTTAAAGTGGAATGTTTGTGTATTAAGTTAAACTTAAAGTGGAATATTTGTGTTTTAAGTTAAACTTCAAGTGGAATGTATGTGTGATAAGTTAAACTTAAAGTGGAATGTATGTGTGATAAGTTGGACTTCAAGTGGAATGTATGTGTGATAAGTTAAACTTAAAGTGGAATGTATGTGTATTAAGTTAAACGTCAAGTGGAATGTATGTGTGATAAGTTGGACTTCAAGTGGAATGTATGTGTGATAAGTTAAACTTCAAGTGGAATGTATGTGTGATAAGTTAAACTTCAAGTGGAATGTATGTGTATTAGGTTAAACTTAAAGTGGAATGTATGTGTATTAAGTTAAACTTCAAGTGGAATGTATGTGTATTAGGTTAAACTTAAAGTGGAATGTATGTGTATTAAGTTAAACTTCAAGTGGAATGTATGTGTGATAAGTTGGACTTCAAGTGGAATGTATGTGTGATAAGTTAAACTTCAAGTGGAATGTATGTGTGATAAGTTAAACTTCAAATGGAATGTATGTGTATTAGGTTAAACTTAAAGTGGAATGTATGTGTATTAAGTTAAACTTCAAGTGGAATGTATGTGTATTAGGTTAAACTTAAAGTGGAACGTATGTGTATTAAGTTAAACTTCAAGTGGAATGTATGTGTGATAAGTTGGACTTCAAGTGGAATGTATGTGTGATAAGTTAAACTTCAAGTGGAATGTATGTGTATTAGGTTAAACTTAAAGTGGAATGTATGTGTATTAAGTTAAACTTCAAGTGGAATGTATGTGTGATAAGTTGGACTTCAAGTGGAATGTATGTGTGATAAGTTAAACTTCAAGTGGAATTTATGTGTGATAAGTTGGACTTCAAGTGGAATGTATGTGTGATAAGTTAAACTTAAAGTAGAATGTATGTGTGATAAGTTGGACTTTAAGTGGAATGTATGTGTATTAAGTTAAATTTCAAGTGGATTGTACGTTTATTAGTTTAAATTTAAAGTGGAATGTATTTTACCATGGGCAAACCCCTATTTTTCTAATGAGTTCTGCTTTTGCTACTAAGCATCAATTTAATTACTTTGTAACCGGATATTGACATTAAAAAAATATTTTCCAAAAAACGATAAGGATAAACCAGTAATTTAGATCAGTTTTGCTAAATACAAGTTTTTTGTTCAATAAAAACAATTTATAATATGGTAGAAATGTTGTAATATCTGTATTAGGTATAGACTAGTTATCTAAGACTTTGTTGTGTGGAAGGTTTCTATATGTTAGAAGTTTACGATATGTTTTTTTTTAATCATGTAAGTTATAAAATCAAATTGAACTGAATATGAATATCCATGTTATATTACCCAAATGTAAGAGATAATAACTACGAAAGAGTCTTCAAGCTTGTTGAGATGTTTTTATTAATAAACCATTTTTGCAATTACTAATCCAAAAGATATGAAGTCGCTGAGAAGGAATGGTCTAAACGGAAAAAAATGCCACTGAAATTGAAGATGGCTGGAAAAGATTAGAATAGGCTGTGGTAAAGAGCTCTAACAACATGTAGATAATGTGCGGAAAAAATCGATATCATGAGATTTTCTAAAGAATATGTAGCAGGGAATTTAAAATGAATTATTAAGGTAGCTTTCTTTATCAACTTTTTAATTACAAACCAAAGATTTATTTTTAGGATTTCTTTCTTAGGACAACTTTACAATTTCTAACAAGACATAAGTTTCTGTTTTAACATAATTATTGGAATAAAATACGTGTTATTTTTATTTTATTCCACAATAAAATGTATAAAGGTTAATAATTATGTTACATTTAAAATTAAAATAATAAGAAATATACGGAAAAATATAATGGATAGAAATAACTTTTATTTTCTTGAAAATTTGATTATATTCTGTACTAAGTGAATCAGGAATAAAATTTAATTTAATATATTTACAACTGTATGAAATTGTAGGAAATTATTCAGTGACTTTTCGGAATCTTACATAATTCATTCCTAATACAGTGATATTAATTATAAAAGGTAACCATGAATTTTAGAAACATTCAGAGTAAACTCGAATCTAGACATAGGTTGCAGGAGTGTACTGTAATGCAAGATATTGCAGGAAGCAGTTTGATAAAACTCCAACAGATGGTGCTTGATTGCAGTTTTATTTCGAAAGCGGTACAAAGCATCGTCAACAGAATGCGCTACTAGCTCTTTATTCAATGTTTGTACTAGCGATCGAAAACGTTCTTCTCAGTACGTTTTAACAAATTTACTAAATATAAAGTTCGGATAGTCATAAACTATTGTTTAAGTGATTAATAATGCTCATGTCAAGTCCTAGACTATGACATTTGTTTACAATAATATGACAGACTACTCGTTCGCAAGTCCATGCATTTTGGTTACTGACTCATATTTACAGTAGTCAGTTTATTGCTCTTATCGAGAGTTTTAATTTATTCTCGCATTATATTACAACAGTTATTTTATTTTTAAGCGTCCTCTTGTTACCAGATTTTGCGACGAGTTTCCAAATTGGTTTCATTTTCTTCAAGCCTATACATCCTAGCTCAACTTCAACTCTCCTTACTCTCACAGGGATACTCTTCAGAGTAGTATAGTGTAGTGTAGTTTGTGCCCGACCCTCTGCTGTAAACAGCAAAAAAAAACAAGAGAATCTAGATATTTCTGTCCTCACTGAAGTGGTACTGTGTGTTACACCAAGTTTCAAATTTTACTATACCTTTGCAAATATATAAAACTATTTTTACTCATTTTATGTACTATTATGTAGATATTAATTGATGAAAGTTTATACAAATAGTATGTATTGTGTGTAAATGGATTAAATTTGTGTACGAGTGTGAAAGTGAAACACTCATCGTATTACTGTCAAAATAAATTCTTTGTACAATCCCTTCAAAGCTCTAACCTTCTAGCATGAATAACATTTTGTTATATAATATAATAATTAAATAGTTATTGCGGGTTATTTATCATGAGATACTTTTTAATTACAGAATTTTAAACCGATTACCGAATTAACTCGAGTTAATAATTTATATATTTACGACAGTTATCTTATCCTTTTTATACGAAAAAACCGTTTTAAATAAATACAGTCCTAATAGCGTATAGAGACGTTAAGAAAATCACAGTAAAAAATATGATTTTTTTGAGAAGGAAATGTGAAACAAATTTGAAAGTTAAGTGGTTAAGGAATCACCTAGTAGCATATCCAATAAATAAATCTACTTTCTAGTTATAATTTCCAAATTTCTTTTGAAAAACACGCGAAGATATAAAAAGAATAATATCAAACACATCTAAATTTATTACATAAAATGTTTACTGTTACATCGTATAAAATGGCTACGCTTTGTATTGTGTCAAGTTTGGAATTGTTTTTACGTACTTTAAATTTTCAATGAAATTTTGAAATAATGATTAGGGTAGGAAAGCTAATTTATTTAGTGGGTGTGATAGTAGGTGCTTCATTAAGGAAATAGGGCGCTGCAAGTGATAAGGGCCATCCGATCCAACTTGGGTCTACAAGACAGGTTAGATCATAGAGCCTATGGGACAGCTTCATTAAGAGATCGTCCAAGTTTCTTCCAGTGCTTATTAAACCTACAGGACTAAACCTTCGGAAAGGCATTAGTCTATTATTTTTATGATTGGTTAAAGTAATGCTATCGAAAGTAAATTACAGAGTAACATGTCAGCTCAATTAAACACTGGGGAAAATCGATTACAAGATTTAAACTACATTATTTGAAATAATTTAGTCAACTTTTTTATTTTATGTCGTGATAGTGGATCAAATGTGTGGCGAGATTGGTTAGTTTAATTCGTTCCTCCATTTTGTTCTCGTCTCTCGTTCAAAATCATTATTCTATTACATCGCCGATTACAATTCTCGATATTTTGCTATAGTTTGCTCTTCACCTGTTTTCTTATATGTTATTGAGACATGTTGTTATACGACAACTACGATGTTCTATCAATGCCATATTGGATAATTCTATTGCTGAACAGTACGTAAATCTATTCAGCAGCTGATCCCAGTATTTATTAGTTTACTAGTAAACATTTCACAAGAATATTGTAATAAAGTATAAAAGGATCTTTAGTTAAATAAATTAATTTTATTATCATATTGACTTAAAGGTCATAATAATAAGTGTTAATGTATGAATTACATATATGTAGTACTTCTTTTTGTGACTTTTAATTTTCGACTATAAATTGTTTTACGAATTTTTAAAGCTTTAAATGAGTAGATAAAAATAACTGTTATTTTCAAGCGTTCTAAATAGCATATACGAGAATGTAAACAAAAATCTGGCGCTTATTCATAACCATATATTATGTTTTAGTCACCTCTTTCTGTTTAACTCTCTTGGTGTTTATTGTAGTATATTTTTTTATCGTCTGTATAGTTTTGGTAGCAAAACTAAAGAAAGAAAATGAAAATAGGGTAGTTCAAAACATTAGGGGTTACACTAAAACGTCCGGAAGACCACCCACGCTTTGTTGGAGCAGTATGGGGTCTGCTTTATTAATAAAAAACAACAACACTGAATTTAAGTTTAACACTAAAACGTTAATTAAAGGAAATAACACAAGTTTATGAGTCACAGTTAAGTCTATGCCACTTACCAATCCAAAGGTATGCGGTGCTGACGAACTATGAGTCGTTGGTCGTCACAGGCCTGTGTGAAGTCCTGCAGGGATGAAATGTAGATTGCGAAGAATTGCATAAAACTAAAACTCATTTAAAATTAATTGAAAGTTAAAAGCACTTCAAATAGTCACAACAGAAAATCTTTAATCAACACTTGATAGTTCACCCACGAGGTTAAAGAATTAATTGTCTGCGGTGTAATGAAATACCACGCGGCTAAAATCGTTAATTCATAGTTAGAACGCATCTAAAACATTAACTGAACATAATCAGTAAGCGGGGTAATAATCAGACGCGGTTTAAACCCGATGTAATCGGCTAAAACACTTGAATAGAAACCAGGAATGCCGCACTAGAAAGCCATTTGCAGTAAAAGAATCCTAGATGCTGGTCGGCAATGAAAGTCTAGTAGGCGGTGGAACTTGAACTGTGATAAAACACCAGCTGATTGCTAGGTTATACGAAATAATGAGAATTGTAAACAAACGTGGTCTGTTGAAAGTGAGGTTAAGGATCCTGTACTTAACAATCGTCTTTGCCTTTTTTCTGTTCTTTGAGTTAAAAGGTCTACAAAGCAGTAAATGTCGTAGCCCAGTCACCCGATTGTAGGCTGGGTTTAAATACTAACAGATATTTTAAAATAATAAATCTTAAAATTAGAATCACGATTTATCTCAGTTATTAGACTTCATTTGATGCAATTGTTATTAAAACATTTATATACGACAGAAAATACGAGCCAAGATAATGGTATATCTGACGACTCTTTACTGTTATGCCGGATGTTAATTAAATATGAAAATACCGTCGTCAGTTGTTCGTCAACAAATAATTACAGCTGTTCAAGTCCCGCTATCATTAACTCGCTTCTACGTCCCGTTTGAAGAGCTTTCGACAGCCACCACGAGCTCATTTTACATTTGCAGATTTTTCTTTGACGATTCTCACTGCTAAAGTTATTCTATTACTATGGTAATTCAAAAACACACATGAAAGCCCATCAATGAGCCTAAGAGAAACCTATAGGTAAAATACATAACTAATTCAGTTTTAAACACCTGATTCCGATTAAAACTAGGTCTACTCCAGACACACGATCCTACTTTCGTGACGTCATTATTCTATTATATCTCCTACCACAAGGTTATTATGTCCCTACCTTAACCTTATCTATATCACAATATTAATTTATTATCTCTTATTTGTGATAATATAATCGATTTACTGATTACATTAATTTACTTTATTCACACCTTATAGGACGTCATAACAAACATTAGCCTTTATCTATCTTTCTATCTGTCTGTCTGTCTCTCTCCCTCCCTCTTTCTCTCTCTCTCTCTCTCTCTCTCTCTCTCTCTCTCTCTCTCTCTCTCTCTATATATATATATATATATATATATATATATATATATTTTTCTCTTTTTATCTCTCTCTGTCTATCTATATATCTACATATTTATCTATCTATTTACCTATTTGTCTCTAATGTCTACCTATGTTTCTGTCTATCTATATATCTACATATCTATTTATCTATCTATCTATTTATCTATTTATCCATACATCTATCTAACTGTCTATCTACTTACCTATCTGTCTAACTATTTGTCTATCTATCTGTCTGTCTATTTATTTCTATCTGTCTATACACCTATATCTATATTTGAGAAAAAATGCTTATTCAAGAGGGCTTATACATTTTTATATTTAAAAGTGAAAAGGATTTTGCCTTTTTATAAGTGTTAAAAAGATTCAAATTCTAGTTAGTAGAGAAAAGATTAAAGTAAATTAGATTATAATAATAATAATAATAGATGAAAAATTACCTGCACTAGATACCTCATAGACATGCTTAGTTGTGTCTGTGTGGTTTTAAGAATAAAATGCTCAACTTAAATGGCTTTTCAAATACTATACTTTTGCTTTCTCAAAAAGATCTTTAACAATAACCTCTCCCAGTTTTAAATTTTAACAACGTTTTCTCTGAAACTAGAAATAAAATTTTACTTTCGAAGTCATCTTATGTTATTTAAAATAATGTTTTATGCAAGATAAGACATTGTATGTTGACTTAGCGTATACGAGTGCAACTTGATACATGCAATTTTGTTTGCAGAAATGTCCTGATGGCGGAGACCTCCATGAAGCCCAGTGCAGAGCGTACAACGCTCAGCCGTATCTAGGAAGAGAGTACCGCTGGGAACCGTTTATTGACGGTAACTATTGCTCCAAAAAGAACTTTACTCTTAGTACGTAACTTAAAATTAAGCATTTCGATTCTTTAAACTCGATTGTTCAAAATTTTCATTTTTTAAAATTCGAACAGCCACATATAAACTTTTAAACAAATTTAACTAATTAAGAGAAATGGAAACCAATAATTAAATTCAAATATTTATAACCAGAATCCCACTATTTACTGTTCTGTGGAGGATTTGGAAATGTCAGGAATATGTTTTGGCATTAATTGTTATGAGGCAGTGGGTGTTGCACCTTAGGCCCCTGTTGACCAACCGCAATGTTACTCAGTGCATTGAAAAACCTTTTTGGAAATTTAGATTTTGCCACTCATTGGTCGTTGTAAAACCCATTTAATTTTACTTAAAAGTATATCCTTACAATTTTTTTTTGGAGAAAGAATATTTGTACAAATTAAATATTAATTAGGTTAAAAATAAATATAAATAATTAAGAGCTAAATGCTGATTTGAAAGTACAATGAGGGTAGTAAAGTGATGCAAAAATAATCAATTTACAGTTAGGTTGAACACACAAGTATACAAAACACCTAAGCCTACAATATAGGTAAAACAATACCATGAAGAAGGTCGAAAACAAAGTAAAACGAAATAAATAAGTATAATAAAAAATACTTGTAAAACAATAATTGTTTAAATGTTTTTACAATGAAAATATAGGAAAGAACCCTAATACCACAAAAAATAATCAAAAGTAACAAATAAAACAAGTTACTTATGATTAAACCCTTATGTACATTTCGATGACCATGTCATCATCATCAGAGGGTCTTATTACAAAATTATAATCTAGCAAACAAGAAGTTACAAACTAGAATGATGTCCATAAGGGTTTAATCTTACTCTAAACTAACTTGTTTTATTTGTTATTTTTGATTATTTTTGTGGTATTGGGTTTCTTTCCAATATTTTCATTGTAATATGTTGTACCACTGTCGTCTTGATATTGCGTAAATGTTATTAGTTAATAGTGTTTTGGGAAATATTATAAAACGTAAGTTAATACGATTGTAAAATAAATAATATAAATAGGTAATCTGTACAATTACTGTAAATTTTAATAACATTTAGTTAAATTAAAAAGTCAATGAAATGCATAAAATAGATCCGACTTGAGGCGACTAGAGCAGTAAAGAAATAAAGAGAATAATCACAATGAAATCACACCAAACAACTGAAATAATCAGTAAGTTCAATAAAGTTTTAAAATTACAGAGCATTAGTAAATTTATTTATATAATCTTTATTTCTTTAAAAATATTTAGTACAAAACCTCTAGCATTTGGCGTTTGGATCACTTGCAGAGAATTTTGTTATCACTTTTCAAGACTAAATTAATAACATATCCAAACAGAACTAGAAAGCAATAATTGACTTGAAATGGCAAACTTTTGACAAAAAAAGATAGTAATTTATTCTTGAAAATGTATCACAAGCTGGTTGTCGAAAAGTCGATGATTTGTAAGAACAAACTGCTTTTAAATTATTCTTCCTATGCTGTTCGATAAATTTTCTAACCTATTATTTATAAGTATTGATCAGTTCTCACTTTCACTCGTAAACTACTTTAACAGATTTTCTATTTTAGGTTATATTGATACTTTACATAAATGCTTTAAATTATTATTTTTTTCACACAAAAATTAGTCCCTAAAAAACTCAAGTCCCTTTAATCAAACATTAACATCCATACAATCAATAAATTATTTCCTAGTAAGAAAGTTATTATCAGAGAGTAAAACTGCACAAGTTCTGAACTACAATTCTAACTACATACAATTGTTATGGTTTATAATTAGTGTAGCTGATTATGAGTTTGCCATTAAAACGCTCTGTGAAAAACAAGTTATTAATTTCTTAGCTTCGATTATTATTTAATTAAAAGTTTAAACTATCAAAATTGTAGCTTAAATTCCGAGCAAAACTTAAATAATAACTAACTTTTAGTTCTAAATACATAGTTAGCATATAATCTGGAATTTAGCGAGTTTTAGAGCACACTCAAAAATGATGACTTTGTCGTTGAAATAGAGAAAATTAATTATTAATTGCGAGTGAAAGTTCGTAATGTTTTATTTACTACCTTTGTGCAAAGCTGAGGTTATACAATATAAATGTAGGTATGTTTTAACTGTTGTTAAATGATTTTTACATAAATTACAATCCATTTTCAAGACGAGAAACACTACTAAATATTGAGGTATAATTACCCAATAAATGCAAACATTTTTTATAGTATTATTCGTCAAGTAAATCATTTAGCCTTGACCTTTCGAATACGAAGCAAGTGCGGTAGCCACTGCACCAAGCGAACCACAAATGCAAATTTCTAAATAAGGTCAACGCACGACAGATTGGTATGCAAACAACTCGGGGGGTATCAAGATGTACACGACTGGTTCTATAGTAAACTGTTTTATTTACAGGTGCAAACCAGTGCGCTTTGAACTGTCGAGCCGTTGGATACAGTTTCTATGCGACTTTAAATTCCACCGCAGAAGACGGCACGTTCTGCAGAGGATATGTGGCGCATTCTGTCTACGGTAACTGGATTTGTGTTGCAGGTTCTTGTAAGGTACTTTGAGTTATTATAGTTTTGTTATCACTGAAACAGTTTAATGGTTTGAAGGTGTAAATTTTTCAGGCTTTTAAAACGCTCGTTATCGCTATTGAAACTGGTTTACTGTGTTTACGGTTGCCTAATATTTACGGCGCTATAAGCTGGCATTTCGATCGTACTCGAATAGTCTTTGTCAAGGATGACTTCGGGGTTTCTACAAGGTCTCTGCAAACGTTGGAGAAATGACACATACAGCCTATTTTTATTTCACAATGTAAAACAACTAAATGTATTAATATATATTAATCCAGGAGTATATTTAGAAAGCTATAAAGAAAATAAATATAAGCTTTTTAAATGTACAACTCATTTTTGTTTCTTCGCCATCACTTTTTGGTTTGTTTTCTTTTGTCTTTATTTTAAACAGCGAAAGTTTTAAACCAAATCAGATAAAATTCCTACTATAAAACTATACATATGTATTTACAAGAACGTAGGTTACAGGTTTCTGCCACCTATATATTCATTGATATGGTGGTCAAGGACAGTCTACAAAAATACAACATCGTTATGGTTTATTTAAATACATTAGATTTTGTGTGATGTATTTTCTCTCTCCTGAATAGTCTTTGGATTGTTCTAGTCCTTAACTAGTTCCAATTAATCGAGTGTTAAAGTTTGGTACACTTTATTTTTAATCTTGTGAGATAGTTTAGTATTTATTTTATACATTATGTAGAAGAGACTAACACAGTTTTATATTATTGTTTAAAAGACCTTTAAGGTAGCAGGTAGACTACCCCTAGCAGGTAGCAGGTAGACTACCCCTAGCAGGTAGCAGGTAGACTACCCCTAGCAGGTAGCAGGTAGACTACCCCTAGCAGGTAGCAGGTAGACTACCCCTAGCAGGTAGCAGGTAGACTACCCCTAGCAGGTAGCAGGTAGACTACCCCTAGCAGGTAGACTACCTCTAGCAGGTAGCAGGTAGACGACCCCTAGCAGGTAGCAGGTAGACTACCCCTAGCAGGTAGCAGGTAGACTACCCCTAGCAGGTAGCAGGTAGACTACCCCTAGCATGTTGCAGGTAGACTAGCCATAGCAGGTGGCAGGTAGACTACCCCTAGCAGGTAGCAGTTAGACTACACCTAGCAGGTAGCAGGTAGACTACCCCTAGCAGGTAGCAGGTAGACTACACCTAACAGGTAGCAGGTAGACTACCCCTAGCAGGTAGCAGGTAGACTACCCCTAGCAGGTAGCAGGTAGACTAC
Source organism: Prosapia bicincta (assembly GCA_036971475.1). Lineage (NCBI taxonomy): Eukaryota > Metazoa > Arthropoda > Insecta > Hemiptera > Cercopidae > Prosapia > Prosapia bicincta. The sequence goes on from JBAIZL010000108.1 coordinate 823,834, forward strand.
CCCTAGCAGGTAGCAGGTAGACTACCCCTAGCAGGTAGCAGGTAGACTACCCCTAGCAGGTAGCAGGTAGACTACCCCTAGCAGGTAGCAGGTAAACTACCCCTAGCAGGTAGCAGCTAGACTACTCCTAACAGGTAGCAGGTAGACTACCCCTAGCAGGTAGCAGGTAGCAGGTAGACTATCCCTAGCAGGTAGCAGGTAGACTACCCCTAGCAGGTAGCAGGTAGACTACCTCTAGCAGGTAGCAGGTAGACTACCTCTAGCAGGTAGCAGGTAGACTACCCCTAGCAGGTAGCAGGTAGACTACCCCTAGCAGGTAGCAGGTAGACTACTCCTAACAGGTAGCAGGTAGACTACCCCTAGCAGGTAGCAGGTAGATTACCCATAGCAGGTAGCAGGTAGACTACCCCTAGCAGGTAGCAGGTAGACTACCCCTAGCAGGTAGCAGGTTGACTACCCCTAGCAAGTAGCAGGTAGACTACCCCTAGCAGGTAGCAGGTAGACTACCCCTAGCAGGTAGCAGGTAGACTACCCCTAGCAGGTAGCAGGTAGACTACCTCTAGCAGGTAGCAGGTAGCAGGTAGACTACCCCTAGCAAGTAGCAGGTAGACTACCCCTAGCAGGTAGCAGGTAGACTCCTCCTAACAGGTAGCAGGTAGACTACCCCTAGCAGGTAGCAGGTAGATTACCCCTAGCAGGTAGCAGGTAGACTACCCCTAGCAGGTAGCAGGTAGACTACCCCTAGCAGGTAGCAGGTTGACTACCCCTAGCAAGTAGCAGGTAGACTACCCCTAGCAGGTAGCAGGTAGACTGCCCCTAGCAGGTAGCAGGTAGACTACCCCTAGCAGGTAGACACCTCTATGCATCCTTGAACGATATTAGTTTCAGCCCCTGAACCTTCCCCCCCCTGCGTCTACCTCAGGTTATTAGGCACAAATCCGTGGTCCTTGATACCCTACTCTTAGTCCTACCTCATTCTATCTTAGCAAAGGAGCGTGCATTGGTCCTTGTTACACGTTATACTCCTACAGACCTAACCTTCTCACCCCGTTACTGGTAGAGTAGGTCCATGCACTGGTGGAAGATATAGGGTTCCCTTATACCCTACTCTTAGTCCTACCTCATTCTATCTTAGCTAAGGAGCGTGCATTGGTCCTTGTTACACGTTACACTCCTACAGACCTGACCTTCTGACCCCGTTACTAGTAGAGTAGGTCCCCATGCACTGGTGGAGGATATAGGGTTCCGTTATTCCCTACTCTTAGTCCTACCTCATTCTATCTACCCTCTCTTAGCAAAGGAGCGTGCATTGGTCTTTGTTACACGTTATACTCCTACAGACCTGACCTTCTGACCCCGTTACTAGTAGAGTAGGTCCCCATGCACTGGTGGAGGATATAGGGTTCCGTTATTCCCTACTCTTAGTCCTACCTCATTTTATCTAGCCTCTCTTAGCAAAGGAGCGTGCATTGGTCCTTGTTACACGTTATACTCCTACAGACCTAACCTTCTGACCCCGTTACTAGTAGAGTAGGTCCCCATGCACTGGTGGAGGATATAGGGTTCCCTTATACCCTACTCCTAATCCCACCTCATTCTATCTAGCCTCTCTTAGCAAAGGAGCGTGCATTGGTCTTTGTTACACGTTATACTCCTACAGACCTGACCTTCTGACCCCGTTACTAGTAGAGTAGGTCCCCATGCAGTGGTGGAGGATATAGGGTTCCGTTATTCCCTACTCTTAGTCCTACCTCATTCTATCTAGCCTCTCTTAGCAAAGGAGCGTGCATTGGTCCTTGTTACACGTTATACTCCTACAGAACTAACCTTCTGACCCCGTTACTAGTAGAGTAGGTCCATGCACTGGTGGAGGATATAGGGTTCCCTTATACCCTACTCTTAATCCTACCTCATTCTATCTAGCCTCTCTTAGCAAAGGAGCGTGCATTGGTCCTTGTTACACGTTATACTCCTACAGACCTAACCTTCTGACCCTGTTACTAGTAGAGTAGGTCCCCATGCACTGGTGGAGGATATAGGGTTCCCTTATACCCTACTCCTAATCCCACCTCATTCTATCTAGCCTCTCTTAGCAAATTAGCGTGCATTGGCCCTTGTTACACGTTATACTCCTACAGACCTAACCTTCTCACCCCGTTACTGGTAGAGTAGGTCCATGCACTGGTGGAGGATATAGGGTTCCCTTATACCCTACTCTTAGTCCTACCTCATTCTATCTTAGCAAAGGAGCGTGCATTGGTCCTTGTTACACGTTATACTCCTACAGACCTAACCTTCTCACCCCGTTACTGGTAGAGTAGGTCCATGCACTGGAGGAGGATATAGGGTTCCCTTATACCCTACTCTTAGTCCTACCTCATTCTATCTTAGCAAAGGAGCGTGCATTGGTCCTTGTTACACGTTATACACCTACAGAACTAACCTTCTGACCCCGTTACTAGTAGAGTAGGTCCATGCACTGGTGGAGGATATAGGGTTCCCTTATACCCTACTCTTAATCCTACCTCATTCTATCTAGCCTCTCTTAGCAAAGGAGCGTGTATTGGTCCTTGTTACACGTTATACTCCTACAGACCTAACCTTCTCACCCCGTTACTGGTAGAGTAGGTCCATGCACTGGAGGAGGATAGAGGGTTCCCTTATACCCTACTCTTAGTCCTACCTCATTCTATCTTAGCAAAGGAGCGTGCATTGGTCCTTGTTACACGTTATACTCCTACAGATCTAACCTCCTCACCCCGTTATTGGTAGAGTAGGTCCATGCACTGTTGGAGGATATAGCGTTCCCTTATACCCTACTCTTATTCCTACCTCATTCTATCTTAGCAAAGGAGCGTGCATTGGTCCTTGTTACACGTTATACTCCTACAGATCTAACCTTCTCACCCCGTTACTGGTAGAGTAGGTCCATGCACTGGTGGAGGATATAGGGTTCCCTTATACCCTACTCTTAGTCCTACCTCATTCTATCTTAGCAAAGGAGCGTGCATTGGTCCTTGTTACACGTTATACTCCTACAGATCTAACCTTCTCACCCCGTTATTGGTAGAGTAGGTCCATGCACTGGTGGAGGATATAGGGTTCCCTTATACCCTACTCTTAGTCCTACCTCATTCTATCTTAGCAAAGGAGCGTGCATTGGTCCTTGTTACACGTTTTACTCCTACAGATCTAACCTTCTCACCCCGTTATTGGTAGAGTAGGTCCATGCACTGGTGGAGGATATAGGGTTCCCTTATACCCTACTCTTAGTCCTACCTCATTCTATCTTAGCAAACGAGCGTGCATTGGTCCTTGTTACACGTTATACTCCTACAGATCTAACCTTCTCACCCCGTTATTGGTAGAGTAGGTCCTTGCACTGGTGGAGGATATAGGGTTCTCTTATACCCTACTCTTAGTCCTACCTCATTCTATCTTAGCAAAGGAGCGTGCATTGGTCCTTGTTACACGTTATACTCCTACAGACCTGACCTTCTGACCCCGTTACTAGTAGAGTAGGTCCCCATGCACTGGTGGAGGATATAGGGATCCGTTATTCCCTACTCTTAGTCCTACCTCATTCTATCTACCCTCTCTTAGCAAAGGAGCGTGCATTGGTCTTTGTTACACGTTATACTCCTACAGACCTGACCTTCTGACCCCGTTACTAGTAGAGTAGGTCCCCATGCACTGGTGGAGGATATAGGGTTCTGTTATTCCCTACTCTTAGTCCTACCTCATTCTATCTAGCCTCTCTTAGCAAAGGAGCGTGCATTGGTCCTTGTTACACGTTATACTCCTACAGACCTAACCTTCTGACCCCGTTACTATTAGAGTAGGTCCCCATGCACTGGTGGAGGATATAGGGTTCCCTTATACCCTACTCCTAATCCCACCTCATTCTATCTAGCCTCTCTTAGCAAAGGAGCGTGCATTGGTCTTTGTTACACGTTATACTCCTACAGACCTGACCTTCTGACCCCGTTACTAGTAGAGTAGGTCCGCATGCACTGGTGGAGGATATAGGGTTCCGTTATTCCCTACTCTTAGTCCTACCTCATTCTATCTAGCCTCTCTTAGCAAAGGAGCGTGCATTGGTCCTTGTTACACGTTATACTCCTACAGAACTAACCTTCTGACCCCGTTACTAGTAGAGTAGGTCCATGCACTGGTGGAGGATATAGGGTTCCCTTATACCCTACTCTTAATCCTACCTCATTCTATCTAGCCTCTCTTAGCAAAGGAGCGTGCATTGGTCCTTGTTACACGTTATACTCCTACAGACCTAACCTTCTGACCCTGTTACTAGTAGAGTAGGTCCCCATACACTGGTGGAGGATATAGGGTTCCCTTATACCCTACTCCTAATCCCACCTCATTCTATCTAGCCTCTCTTAGCAAATTAGCGTGCATTGGCCCTTGTTACACGTTATACTCCTACAGACCTAACCTTCTCACCCCGTTACTGGTAGAGTAGGTCCATGCACTGGTGGAGGATATAGGGTTCCCTTATACCCTACTCTTAGTCCTACCTCATTCTATCTTAGCAAAGGAGCGTGCATTGGTCCTTGTTACACGTTATACTCCTACAGACCTAACCTTCTCACCCCGTTACTGGTAGAGTAGGTCCATGTACTGGAGGAGGATATAGGGTTCCCTTATACCCTACTCTTAGTCCTACCTCATTCTATCTTAGCAAAGGAGCGTGCATTGGTCCTTGTTACACGTTATACTCCTACAGAACTATCCTTCTGACCCCGTTTCTAGTAGAGTAGGTCCATGCACTGGTGGAGGATAATGGGTTCCCTTATACCCTACTCTTAATCCTACCTCATTCTATCTAGCCTCTCTTAGCAAAGGAGCGTGCATTGGTCCTTGTTACACGTTATACTCCTACAGACCTAACCTTCTGACCCTGTTACTAGTAGAGTAGGTCCCCATGCACTGGTGGAGGATATAGGGTTCCCTTATACCCTACTCCTAATCCCACCTCATTCTATCTAGCCTCTCTTAGCAAATTATCGTGCATTGGCCCTTGTTACACGTTATACTACTACAGACCTAAACTTCTCACCCCGTTACTGGTAGAGTAGGTCCATCCACTGGTGGAGGATATAGGGTTCCCTTATACCCTACTCTTAATCCTACCTCATTCTATCTAGCCTCTCTTAGCAAAGGAGCGTGTATTGGTCCTTGTTACACGTTATACTCCTACAGACCTAACCTTCTCACCCCGTTACTGGTAGAGTAGGTCCATGCACTGGAGTAGGATATAGGGTTCCCTTATACCCTACTCTTAGTCCTACCTCATTCTATCTTAGCAAAGGAGCGTGCATTGGTCCTTGTTACACGTTATACTCCTACAGATCTAACCTTCTCACCCCGTTATTGGTAGAGTAGGTCCATGCACTGGTGGAGGATATAGGGTTCCCTTATACCCTACTCCTAATCCCACCTCATTCTATCTAGCCTCTCTTAGCAAATTAGCGTGCATTGGCCCTTGTTACACGTTATACTCCTACAGACCTAACCTTCTCACCCCGTTACTGGTAGAGTAGGTCCATGCACTGGTGGAGGATATAGGGTTCCCTTATACCCTACTCTTAGTCCTACCTCATTCTATCTTAGCAAAGGAGCGTGCATTGGTCCTTGTTACACGTTATACTCCTACAGACCTAACCTTCTCACCCCGTTACTGGTAGAGTAGGTCCATGCACTGGAGGAGGATATAGGGTTCCCTTATACCCTACTCTTAGTCCTACCTCATTCTATCTTAGCAAAGGAGCGTGCATTGGTCCTTGTTACACGTTATACACCTACAGAACTAACCTTCTGACCCCGTTACTAGTAGAGTAGGTCCATGCACTGGTGGAGGATATAGGGTTCCCTTATACCCTACTCTTAATCCTACCTCATTCTATCTAGCCTCACTTAGCAAAGGAGCGTGCATTGGTCCTTGTTACACGTTATACTCCTACAGACCTAACCTTCTGACCCTGTTACTAGTAGAGTAGGTCCCCATGCACTGGTGGAGGATGTAGTGTTCCTTTATACCCTACTCCTAATCCCACCTCATTCTATCTAGCCTCTCTTAGCAAATTAGCGTGCATTGGCCCTTGTTACACGTTATACTCCTACAGACCTAACCTTCTCACCCCGTTACTGGTAGAGTAGGTCCATGCACTGGTGGAGGATATAGGGTTCCCTTATACCCTACTCTTAATCCTACCTCATTCTATCTAGCCTCTCTTAGCAAAGGAGCGTGTATTGGTCCTTGTTACACGTTATACTCCTACAGACCTAACCTTCTCACCCCGTTACTGGTAGAGTAGGTCCATGCACTGGAGGAGGATAGAGGGTTCCCTTATACCCTACTCTTAGTCCTACCTCATTCTATCTTAGCAAAGGAGCGTGCATTGGTCCTTGTTACACGTTATACTCCTACAGATCTAACCTCCTCACCCCGTTATTGGTAGAGTAGGTCCATGCACTGTTGGAGGATATAGGGTTCCCTTATACCCTACTCTTAGTCCTACCTCATTCTATCTTAGCAAAGGAGCGTGCATTGGTCCTTGTTACACGTTATACTCCTACAGATCTAACCTTCTCACCCCGTTACTGGTAGAGTAGGTCCATGCACTGGTGGAGGATATAGGGTTCCCTTATACCCTACTCTTAGTCCTACCTCATTCTATCTTAGCAAAGGAGCGTGCATTGGTCCTTGTTACACGTTATACTCCTACAGATCTAACCTTCTCACCCCGTTATTGGTAGAGTAGGTCCATGCACTGGTGGAGGATATAGGGTTCCCTTATACCCTACTCTTAGTCCTACCTCATTCTATCTTAGCAAAGGAGCGTGCATTGGTCCTTGTTACACGTTTTACTCCTACAGATCTAACCTTCTCACCCCGTTATTGGTAGAGTAGGTCCATGCACTGGTGGAGGATATAGGGTTCCCTTATACCCTACTCTTAGTCCTACCTCATTCTATCTTAGCAAAGGAGCGTGCATTGGTCCTTGTTACACGTTATACTCCTACAGATCTAACCTTCTCACCCCGTTATTGGTAGAGTAGGTCCTTGCACTGGTGGAGGATATAGGGTTCTCTTATACCCTACTCTTAGTCCTACCTCATTCTATCTTAGCAAAGGAGCGTGCATTGGTCCTTGTTACACGTTATACTCCTACAGACCTGACCTTCTGACCCCGTTACTAGTAGAGTAGGTCCCCATGCACTGGTGGAGGATATAGGGTTCCGTTATTCCCTACTCTTAGTCCTACCTCATTCTATCTACCCTCTCTTAGCAAAGGAGCGTGCATTGGTCTTTGTTACACGTTATACTCCTACAGACCTGACCTTCTGACCCCGTTACTAGTAGAGTAGGTCCCCATGCACTGGTGGAGGATATAGGGTTCTGTTATTCCCTACTCTTAGTCCTACCTCATTCTATCTAGCCTCTCTTAGCAAAGGAGCGTGCATTGGTCCTTGTTACACGTTATACTCCTACAGACCTAACCTTCTGACCCCGTTACTAGTAGAGTAGGTCCCCATGCACTGGTGGAGGATATAGGGTTCCCTTATACCCTACTCCTAATCCCACCTCATTCTATCTAGCCTCTCTTAGCAAAGGAGCGTGCATTGGTCTTTGTTACACGTTATACTCCTACAGACCTGACCTTCTGACCCCGTTACTAGTAGAGTAGGTCCGCATGCACTGGTGGAGGATATAGGGATCCGTTATTCCCTACTCTTAGTCCTACCTCATTCTATCTAGCCTCTCTTAGCAAAGGAGCGTGCATTGGTCCTTGTTACACGTTATACTCCTACAGAACTAACCTTCTGACCCCGTTACTAGTAGAGTAGGTCCATGCACTGGTGGAGGATATAGGGTTCCCTTATACCCTACTCTTAATCCTACCTCATTCTATCTAGCCTCTCTTAGCAAAGGAGCGTGCATTGGTCCTTGTTACACGTTATACTCCTACAGACCTAACCTTCTGACCCTGTTACTAGTAGAGTAGGTCCCCATACACTGGTGGAGGATATAGGGTTCCCTTATACCCTACTCCTAATCCCACCTCATTCTATCTAGCCTCTCTTAGCAAATTAGCGTGCATTGGCCCTTGTTACACGTTATACTCCTACAGACCTAACCTTATCACCCCGTTACTGGTAGAGTAGGTCCATGCACTGGTGGAGGATATAGGGTTCCCTTATACCCTACTCTTAGTCCTACCTCATTCTATCTTAGCAAAGGAGCGTGCATTGGTCCTTGTTACACGTTATACTCCTACAGAACTATCCTTCTGACCCCGTTACTAGTAGAGTAGGTCCATGCACTGGTGGAGGATATAGGGTTCCCTTATACCCTACTCTTAATCCTACCTCATTCTATCTAGCCTCTCTTAGCAAAGGAGCGTGCATTGGTCCTTGTTACACGTTATACTCCTACAGACCTAACCTTCTGACCCTGTTACTAGTAGAGTAGGTCCCCATGCACTGGTGGAGGATATAGGGTTCCCTTATACCCTACTCCTAATCCCACCTCATTCTATCTAGCCTCTCTTAGCAATTTAGCGTGCATTGGCCCTTGTTACACGTTATACTACTACAGACCTAAACTTCTCACCCCGTTACTGGTAGAGTAGGTCCATGCACTGGTGGAGGATATAGGGTTCCCTTATACCCTACTCTTAATCCTACCTCATTCTATCTAGCCTCTCTTAGCAAAGGAGCGTGTATTGGTCCTTGTTACACGTTATACTCCTACAGACCTAACCTTCTCACCCCGTTACTGGTAGAGTAGGTCCATGCACTGGAGTAGGATATAGGGTTCCCTTATACCCTACTCTTAGTCCTACCTCATTCTATCTTAGCAAAGGAGCGTGCATTGGTCCTTGTTACACGTTATACTCCTACAGATCTAACCTTCTCACCCCGTTATTGGTAGAGTAGGTCCATGCACTGGTGGAGGATATAGGGTTCCCTTATACCCTACTCTTAGTCCTACCTCATTCTATCTTAGCAAAGGAGCGTGCATTGGTCCTTGTTACACGTTATACTCCTACAGATCTAACCTTCTCACCCCGTTACTGGTAGAGTAGGTTCATGCACTGGTGGAGGATATAGGGTTCCCTTATACCCTACTCTTAGTCCTACCTCATTCTATCTTAGCAAAGGAGCGTGTATTGGTCCTTGTTACACGTTATACTCCTACAGATCTAACCTTCTCACCCCGTTATTGGTAGAGTAGGTCCATGCACTGGTGGAGGATATAGGGTTCCCTTATACCCTACTCTTAATCCTACCTCATTCTATCTTAGCAAAGGAGCGTGCATTGGTCCTTGTTACACGTTTTACTCCTACAGATCTAACCTTCTCACCCCGTTATTGGTAGAGTAGGTCCATGCACTGGTGGAGGATATAGGGTTCCCTTATACCCTACTCTTAGTCCTACCTCATTCTATCTTAGCAAAGGAGCGTGCATTGGTCCTTGTTACACGTTATACTCCTACAGATCTAACCTTCTCACCCCGTTATTGGTAGAGTAGGTCCTTGCACTGGTGGAGGATATAGGGTTCTCTTATACCCTACTCTTAGTCCTACCTCATTCTATCTTAGCAAAGGAGCGTGCATTGGTCCTTGTTACACGTTATACTCCTACAGACCTGACCTTCTGACCCCGTTACTAGTAGAGTAGGTCCCCATGCACTGGTGGAGGATATAGGGTTCCGTTATTCCCTACTCTTAGTCCTACCTCATTCTATCTACCCTCTCTTAGCAAAGGAGCGTGCATTGGTCTTTGTTACACGTTATACTCCTACAGACCTGACCTTCTGACCCCGTTACTAGTAGAGTAGGTCCCCATGCACTGGTGGAGGATATAGGGTTCTGTTATTCCCTACTCTTAGTCCTACCTCATTCTATCTAGCCTCTCTTAGCAAAGGAGCGTGCATTGGTCCTTGTTACACGTTATACTCCTACAGACCTAACCTTCTGACCCCGTTACTAGTAGAGTAGGTCCCCATGCACTGGTGGAGGATATAGGGTTCCCTTATACCCTACTCTTAATCCTACCTCATTCTATCTAGCCTCTCTTAGCAAAGGAGCGTGCATTGGTCCTTGTTACACGTTATACTCCTACAGACCTAACCTTCTGACCCTGTTACTAGTAGAGTAGGTCCCCATACACTGGTGGAGGATATAGGGTTCCCTTATACCCTACTCCTAATCCCACCTCATTCTATCTAGCCTCTCTTAGCAAATTAGCGTGCATTGGCCCTTGTTACACGTTATACTCCTGCAGACCTAACCTTCTCACCCCGTTACTGGTAGAGTAGGTCCATGCACTGGTGGAGGATATAGGGTTCCCTTATACCCTACTCTTAGTCCTACCTCATTCTATCTTAGCAAAGGAGCGTGCATTGGTCCTTGTTACACGTTATACTCCTACAGACCTAACCTTCTCACCCCGTTACTGGTAGAGTAGGTCCATGTACTGGAGGAGGATATAGGGTTCCCTTATACCCTACTCTTAGTCCTACCTCATTCTATCTTAGCAAAGGAGCGTGCATTGGTCCTTGTTACACGTTATACTCCTACAGAACTATCCTTCTGACCCCGTTACTAGTAGAGTAGGTCCATGCACTGGTGGAGGATATAGGGTTCCCTTATACCCTACTCTTAATCCTACCTCATTCTATCTAGCCTCTCTTAGCAAATTAGCGTGCATTGGCCCTTGTTACACGTTATACTCCTACAGACCTAACCTTCTCACCCCGTTACTGGTAGAGTAGGTCCATGCACTGGTGGAGGATATAGGGTTCCCTTATACCCTACTCTTAATCCTACCTCATTCTATCTAGCCTCTCTTAGCAAAGGAGCGTGTATTGGTCCTTGTTACACGTTATACTCCTACAGACCTAACCTTCTCACCCCGTTACTGGTAGAGTAGGTCCATGCACTGGAGGAGGATATAGGGTTCCCTTATACCCTACTCTTAGTCCTACCTCATTCTATCTTAGCAAAGGAGCGTGCATTGGTCCTTGTTACACGTTATACTCCTACAGATCTAACCTTCTCACCCCGTTATTGGTAGAGTAGGTCCATGCACTGGTGGAGGATATAGGGTTCCCTTATACCCTACTCTTAGTCCTAACTCAATCTATCTTAGCAAAGGAGCGTGCATTGGTCCTTGTTACACGTTATACTCCTACAGATCTAACCTTCTCACCCCGTTACTGGTAGAGTAGGTTCATGCACTGGTGGAGGATATAGGGTTCCCTTATACCCTACTCTTAGTCCTACCTCATTCTATCTTAGCAAAGGAGCGTGCATTGGTCCTTGTTACACGTTATACTCCTACAGATCTAACCTTCTCACCCCGTTATTGGTAGAGTAGGTCCATGCACTGTTGGAGGATATAGGGTTCCCTTATACCCTACTCTTAGTCCTACCTCATTCTATCTTAGCAAAGGAGCGTGCATTGGTCCTTGTTACACGTTATACTCCTACAGATCTAACCTTCTCACCCCGTTATATGTAGAGTAGGTCCATGCACTGGTGGAGGATATAGGGTTCCCTTATACCCTACTCTTAGTCCTACCTCATTCTATCTTAGCAAAGGAGCGTGCATTGGTCCTTGTTACACGTTATACTCCTACAGATCTAACCTTCTCACCCCGTTATTGGTAGAGTAGGTCCTTGCACTGGTGGAGGATATAGGGTTCTCTTATACCCTACTCTTAGTCCTACCTCATTCTATCTTAGCAAAGGAGCGTGCATTGGTCCTTGTTACACGTTATACTCCTACAGATCTAACCTTCTCACCCCGTTACTGGTAGAGTAGGTCCATGCACTGGTGGAGGATATAGGGTTCCCTTATACCCTACTCTTAGTCCTACCTCATTCTATTTTAGCAAAGGAGCGTGCATTGGCCCTTGCTACACGTTATACTCCTACAGATCTAACCTTCTCACCCCGTTATTGGTAGAGTAGGTCCATGCACTGGTGGAGGATATAGGGTTCCCTTATGCCCTACTCTTAGTCCTACCTCATTCTATCTTAGCAAAGGAGCGTGCATTGGTCCTTGTTACACGTTATACTCCTACAGATCTAACCTTCTCACCCCGTTATTGGTAGAGTAGGTCCATGCACTGGTGGAGGATATAGGGTTCCCTTATACCCTACTCTTAGTCCTACCTCATTCTATCTTAGCAAAGGAGCGTGCATTGGTCCTTGTTACACGTTATACTCCTACAGATCTAACCTTCTCACCCCGTTATTGGTAGAGTAGGTCCATGCACTGGTGGAGGATATAGGGTTCCCTTATACCCTACTCTTAGTCCTACCTCATTCTATCTTAGCAAAGGAGCGTGCATTGGTCCTTGTTACACGTTATACTCCTACAGACCTGACCTTCCGACCCCGTTACTAGTAGAGTAGGTCCCCATGCACTGGTGGAGGATATAGGGTTCCGTTATTCCCTACTCTTAGTCCTACCTCATTCTATCTACCCTCTCTTAGCAAAGGAGCGTGCATTGGTCTTTGTTACACGTTATACTCCTACAGACCTGACCTTCTGACCCCGTTACTAGTAGAGTAGGTCCCCATGCACTGGTGGAGGATATAGGGTTCTGTTATTCCCTACTCTTAGTCCTACCTCATTCTATCTAGCCTCTCTTAGCAAAGGAGCGTGCATTGGTCCTTGTTACACGTTATACTCCTACAGACCTAACCTTCTGACCCCGTTACTAGTAGAGTAGGTCCCCATGCACTGGTGGAGGATATAGGGTTCCCTTATACCCTACTCCTAATCCCACCTCATTCTATCTAGCCTCTCTTAGCAAAGGAGCGTGCATTGGTCTTTGTTACACGTTATACTCCTACAGACCTGACCTTCTGACCCCGTTACTAGTAGAGTAGGTCCCCATGCACTGGTGGAGGATATAGGGTTCCGTTATTCCCTACTCTTAGTCCTACCTCATTCTATCTAGCCTCTCTTAGCAAAGGAGCGTGCATTGGTCCTTGTTACACGTTATACTCCTACAGAACTAACCTTCTGACCCCGTTACTAGTAGAGTAGGTCCATGCACTGGTGGAGGATATAGGGTTCCCTTATACCCTACTCTTAATCCTACCTCATTCTATCTAGCCTCTCTTAGCAAAGGAGCGTGCATTGGTCCTTGTTACACGTTATACTCCTACAGACCTAACCTTCTGACCCTGTTACTAGTAGAGTAGGTCCCCATACACTGGTGGAGGATATAGGGTTCCCTTATACCCTACTCCTAATCCCACCTCATTCTATCTAGCCTCTCTTAGCAAATTAGCGTGCATTGGCCCTTGTTACACGTTATACTCCTACAGACCTAACCTTCTCACCCCGTTACTGGTAGAGTAGGTCCATGCACTGGTGGAGGATATAGGGTTCCCTTATACCCTACTCTTAGTCCTACCTCATTCTATCTTAGCAAAGGAGCGTGCATTGGTCCTTGTTACACGTTATACTCCTACAGACCTAACCTTCTCACCCCGTTACTGGTAGAGTAGGTCCATGTACTGGAGGATGATATAGGGATCCCTTATACCCTACTCTTAATCCTACCTCATTCTATCTAGCCTCTCTTAGCAAAGGAGCGTGCATTGGTCCTTGTTACACGTTATACTCCTACAGACCTAACCTTCTGACCCTGTTACTAGTAGAGTAGGTCCCCATGCACTGGTGGAGGATATAGGGTTCCCTTATACCCTACTCCTAATCCCACCTCATTCTATCTAGCTTCTCTTAGCAAATTAGCGTGCATTGTCCCTTGTTACACGTTATACTCCTACAGACCTAACCTTCTCACCCCGTTACTGGTAGAGTAGGTCCATGCACTGGTGGAGGATATAGGGTTCCCTTATACCCTACTCTTAATCCTACCTCATTCTATCTAGCCTCCCTTAGCAAAGGAGCGTGTATTGGTCCTTGTTACACGTTATACTCCTACAGACCTAACCTTCTCACCCCGTTACTGGTAGAGTAGGTCCATGCACTGGAGGAGGATATAGGGTTCCCTTATACCCTACTCTTAGTCCTACCTCATTCTATCTTAGCAAAGGAGCGTGCATTGGTCCTTGTTACACGTTATACTCCTACAGATCTAACCTTCTCACCCCGTTATTGGTAGAGTAGGTCCATGCACTGGTGGAGGATATAGGGTTCCCTTATACCCTACTCTTAGTCCTACCTCATTCTATCTTAGCAAAGGAGCGTGCATTGGTCCTTGTTACACGTTATACTCCTACAGATCTAACCTTCTCACCCCGTTACTGGTAGAGTAGGTTCATGCACTAGTGGAGGATATAGGGTTCCCTTATACCCTACTCCTAGTCCTACCTCATTCTATCTTAGCAAAGGAGCGTGCATTGGTCCTTGTTACACGTTATACTCCTACAGATCTAACCTTCTCACCCCGTTATTGGTAGAGTAGGTCCATGCACTGGTGGAGGATATAGGGTTCCCTTATACCCTACTCTTAGTCCTACCTCATTCTATCTTAGCAAAGGAGCGTGCATTGGTCCTTGTTACACGTTATACTCCTACAGATCTAACCTTCTCACCCCGTTATTGGTAGAGTAGGTCCATGCACTGGTGGAGGATATAGGGTTCCCTTATACCCTACTCTTAGTCCTACCTCATTCTATCTTAGCAAAGGAGCGTGCATTGGTCCTTGTTACACGTTATACTCCTACAGAGCTAACCTTCTCACCCCGTTATTGGTAGAGTATTTCCTTGCACTGGTGGAGGATATAGGGTTCTCTTATACCCTACTCTTAGTCCTACCTCATTCTATCTTAGCAAAGGAGCGTGCATTGGTCCTTGTTACACGTTATACTCCTACAGATCTAACCTTCTCACCCCGTTACTGGTAGAGTAGGTCCATGCACTGGTGGAGGATATAGGGTTCCCTTATACCCTACTCTTAGTCCTACCTCATTCTATCTTAGCAAAGGAGCGTGCATTGGTCCTTGTTACACGTTATACTCCTACAGATCTAACCTTCTCACCCCGTTATTGGTAGAGTAGGTCCATGCACTGGTGGAGGATATAGGGTTTCCTTATACCCTACTCTTAGTCCTACCTCATTCTATCTTAGCAAAGGAGCGTGCATTGGTCCTTGTTACACGTTATACTCCTACAGATCTACCCTTCTCACCCCGTTATTGGTAGAGTAGGTCCATGCACTGGTGGAGGATATAGGGTTCCCTTATACCCTACTCTTAGTCCTACCTCATTCTATCTTAGCAAAGGAGCGTGCATTGGTCCTTGTTACACGTTATACTCCTACAGATCTAACCTTCTCACCCCGTTATTGGTAGAGTAGGTCCATGCCCTGTGGAGGATATAGGGTTCCCTTATACCCTACTCTTAGTCCTACCTCATTCTATCTTAGCAAAGGAGCGTGCATTGGTCCTTGTTACACGTTATACTCCTACAGATCTAACCTTCTCACCCCGTTACTGGTAGAGTAGGTCCATGCACTGGTGGAGGATATAGGGTTCCCTTATACCCTACTCTTAGTCCTACCTCATTCTATCTACCCTCTCTTTGCAAAGGAGCGTGCTTTGGTCCTTGTTACACGTTATACTCCTACAGACCTAACCTTCTCACCCCGTTACTGGTAGAGTAGGTCCATAGGTCCATGCACTGGTGGAGGATATAGGGTTCCCTTATACCCTACTCTTAGTCCTACCTCATTCTATCTACCCTCTCTTACCAACTTCCCACACCTAAAAATGAACTTCGCAAAGACCTACTTGAAAAACCTCTATTGTATAACCTTAAATTGTTGCCATGGTTACGACAAAATTTCATAAATAAATAATGATTTAGGATTCAAAATGAATGAAAAAAATAAAATAAACAAACAAACTGGATTAACACTATTGAACCTTGCTTCATAAACGGACAAGGAAAGCGAAAGGAAAGCGAAAATGAATGAGTGAAATACGAAAGAAAGAGTGTAAGTAGTAACAAATAAAAATAATAGTCCTAAACCATAACTAGAAAGGAAAATGGAAAATTACAATTAAATTCGCTTTCTATTTTGCACCTAATATTGTTATACTGATATATGTATATACATATTTATATTAATTGTAATTATAAAATTAAAAAAAAACTCAAATAAAATTTTTCTTTGTTGATTTAAGAAGGAATTGACTTTTTTTATGTAAACAATTTTTTATATTACTTGCTTGTAATCGAGGGTAAAAGTTTATTTACCATTTCTCTTCGCCTTTCATAATATCTCAATACTTTAGTACGTTTTAATATTTGAAAAAGGTTTTGTTTATATTTTAAACTTCAGGTAGATTAGGTTATCAATGACACGTTGTTTCAATTTAGGCGTGTATGAAGATTTTATGAAATCTACTCAAAGTGAATTTAAAATTTACGAAATACGTTAAACCAATATATATGTCGACTGGATTCTCTAAAAAAAGTAGGGAATTCGTTCGGATTTCTATCGTTTTTAATGCTAAGATATTAAAAGTGTTTTCTTAGTAACCATCAATTATAAACTGTAGAGTAGGTAATACAACAATAGTCATTGGAACACAGATCATTTATTCGAAAGTAATTAATAAAAGAAATAGGCACTTAAAGTAATATAATAGTCACCTAATCAAACTTAACCTAACCGGACATAGAGCTGTGTCAGTCCTGACCAACGTATTTCATGTTTTCAGAAAGTAAGTTTAGGGATTTGTTCGAAACATTTACTTTCTTGGAAAAAATCTGTGCACAGAATTGTTATTTTAGCATCATATGTGAATCGATAAGACTAACTTTGATCAAATCTTTACTTTCATGATTTATCTGTGATACAATTAAACATAAACGTAATAAGTGTTACTAACGGTATTAATTATTTTAAAATTTGAATGAACAATTACTTATTTATTGCACTTGAAGTTCTTGTAAACTATAATTAATTAGACAATGAACCTTGCTTAAATCAAAGAGACGTATTGATCAACAGAATGGCTACGAACTTTAAAACAATGGGATTAGAGAAGACCCTGGACTGAGCGATACTAAAGCTTTCAGATTGATTCATTGTGAAGTACGCCCGTCTCGATACATATTGTAATACATCAGCTGGTCTGGCTGCTTGCCAGCGTTTAAGTAATTAGGAAGTTAGACAAGACGATAAACAAATTACCAGCATTTTAAATGGAATTTCAGTTGTAAGGATTGAGTTGAATATCAGACACAATAAATATAATTAATTCTTTACTAAACCATATATTCCAATTTTCTTCCTCTAAGGCCTTTTTCTAAAAATATTGTTAACAATTTAATACAAATAGGCCTACAAGTTACCTAGGATTAGTCATTGTTAAGAAGATGTAAATTAGTTAGTTTTGATTATTTTTGTGGTATTGAGGCTCTATCCAATATTTATATTGTAATATACTGTATTACTATGCTCTTGCTATTGTATTACTATGCTCTTGATATTGTGTTACTATGCTCTTGATATTGTATTACTATGCTCTTGCTATTGTATTACTATGCTCTTGATATTGTATTACTATGCTCTTGCTATTGTGTTACTATGCTCTTGATATTGTATTACTATGCTCTTGCTATTGTGTTACTATGCTCTTGATATTGTATTACTATGCTCTTGCTATTGTATTACTATGCTCTTGATATTGTATTACTATGCTCTTGATATTGTATTACTATGCTCTTGATATTGTATTACTATGTATTACTATTACTAATTTATTATACAAACAAACGTATCCTTGATCCTTAAACATTTCAGCAGTTTTCTGTATTCAACACACGTTTCAAGGTGGTCGGTTTAATTTCTTTTCAATTTTCTGTTTATTAAAAATCAATGATTTTAACACAATGAGCCATTTTTACACAATATCAAGAGCTCAGTGGTACAATATATTACAATGAAATACTGGAAAGGACCCCAATGCCAAGTTACCAAAGATAAAACCCTTATGTACATTTCGATGACCGTGTCATCATCATCAGAGGGTCTGGTACAAAATTACAATCTAGCAAACAAGAAGTTACAAACTAAAGTGGCAATTTTGTAATTTTCTATCACACCCTCTGGTGATGACATTGTTATCGAAATGTACATAAGGGTTTAATCTTGAGTAACTTGTACTCATTGTTATTTTTTATTATTTTTGTGGCATTGGGGTTCTTTCCAATATTTTCATTGTTTTACACAATGGTGTTTTTATATAAGGATTTTGATTAAAAAGAATAGGTTGTCTTAGGCCCCTTTTGTGTAAGGTTGCAAGTCAGTGAAGCTGTTAATAAAACACTGGTAAGGAATATTTTTTCTTATTAGTCCAGGTAAAACCTGAACCTTATTGAGTCAGAATTATTCAAGTGAAGAAAATTTTGTATTTGTAAATTTTACTCATTCCTATTTTTACTCAAGCCATTGTGATTCTTTAAGTTTTTCTCATATTTACGTTCAATAGTAAGAATTTATATCAGTTAACAATACTCATAATTTTATTGGTTTTTTCCATAAATGATATTTTTGGTATTGACGAAATTATGGCAAAACTCATCATTTTCTGACATCCTATCATAGAAGAGAAGGTGTACATAGTTTTGATAGTATGATATAAATTTTTATTTACCTTTTTGAGCATTTAAGTACGTAATGAAATATAAACAATAGTATTTGATATTGTATGTGATTAGAAATTGATATAAAATTTCGTAAGTTTATTACAGGATGGGATTTAAATGTAGTTTTTGTTCTAAAAGTAATAAACAATAAATGTTAGAGTAAATAATATTTAAATGAAATATTTTATTTGGAGACAGTTTCATATTTTCTACAAATTTGAACGTGTTTAATGCTAGTTAAAGTGTAGCTTTCGTTATACTTCAATGATTTCTTCCAATATTTAAATATTGTTTGCTCATGTTAAATCAGAACAAACATGTAAGACCAGTTATTAAACATTAATTATCTACTTTAAAAATAACTAAATTAAGGGTAAATATTGAGAAAAAATTCGTGTAAGTTTTTACGATCGAATAAAATTTTCTCATCGCTACCTCAGACGTGGCTTTAGTAAATGGTATTTCTAGGGTTGAAACCAGCTTTTTTCATCGATTTCAGTGTTATAAACTCTCAGCTTCTATTATTATCAAACGTATTACACTTAATACAAATTATGTGGAGTAAATCCATTCTGATAATAGTAAAATTCTAATTTTATCAAACCATAACAACAAGCAAGAATTGAGCGAATTGCGGAACAAATATTTGTAACTAGTTATTTTCCTTTTTTTTTACCTTTGAGACTTTTTGAGTATTCATGGTCTTTATTAATACTAAAACATACTTGATACATTGTTTTTAGTATGGCAGGGGTTAGAATTACGCTCACATGACCGCCCCCTGCTAAGACAACAGACGATGGAAAGCGAAAAGAACTTGACATGGAACGAAAGAGACGGTTGAGGAGACGAACTAAAATTGTAATAGAAGCCAGTCATGGAAAATGTAGAAAGTACGTAAGTTGGATTAGGCTAGGTAAGGTTAGGTTAGGTTAGATTTGGATAGGTAAAGTTAGGTTTTTCTAGATTAAGTTAGGTTAGGTTAGATTTGGCTAGGTAAAGTTAGGTTTGGCTAGATTAGGTTAAGTTAGGTTAGATTTGGCTGGGTAAAGTTAGGTTTGGCTAGGTTAGGTTTAATTTGGATAGGTAAAGTTAGGTTTGGCTAGATTAGGTTAAGTTAGGTTAGATTTGGCTGGGTAAAGTTAGGTTTGGCTAAGTTAGGTTATATTTGGATAGGTAAAGTTAGGTTTGGCTAAGTTAGGTTAGGTTAGGTTAGATTTGGATAGGTAAAGTTAAGTTTGTATAAGATAGGTTAGGTTAGGTTGGATTAGGCTAGGTAAAGTTAGGTTTGGCTAGGTTAGGTTATATTTGGATAGGTAAAGTTAGGTTTGGCTAGATTAGGTTAAGTTAGGTTAGATTTGGCTGGGTAAAGTTAGGTTTGGCTAAGTTAGGTTATATTTGGATAGGTAAAGTTAGGTTTGGCTAAGTTAGGTTAGATTAGGTTAGATTTGGATAGGTAAAGTTAAGTTTGTATAAGATAGTTTAGGTTAGGTTGGATTAGGCTAGGTAAAGTTAGGTTTTGCTATGCTAGGTTAGTTTAGGTTAGATTTGACTAGGTAAAGTTAGGTTTTTCTAGATTAAGTTAGGTTAGGTTAGATTTGGCTAGGTAAAGTTAGGTTTGGCTAGATTAGTTAAAGTTAGGTTAGATTTGGCTGGGTAAAGTTAGGTTTGGCTAAGTTAGGTTATATTTGGATAGGTAGAGTTAGGTTTGGCTAAGTTAGGTTAGGTTAGGTTAGATTTGGATAGGTAAAGTTAAGTTTGTATAAGATAGGTTAGGTTAGGTTGGATTAGGCTAGGTAAAGTTAGGTTTGGCTATGCTAGGTTAGTTTAGGTTAGATTTGAGTAGGTAAAATTAGGTTAGGTTAGGTTAGATTTGACTAGGTAAAGTAAGGTTAGGCTATATTAGGTTAGGTTAGGACAGTAAATTACAAAAGTTAAGTAGACATTCGAAAAAAGAGTAGTGGAAACAACGAATTACTATTTATTAGGAATATACTGTGGTTGAATTTAATAATAAATACACAAAATCTCTTAACCACAAACTTTCTTTATTTTACCCTTATGTACATTTCAGTTACAAAGTAACCATCCTCAGAGGGATAACATACAAAGACTGTCTTTGTATGTTATCCCTCTGAGGATGATTACTTTGTAATTGAAATGTACATAAGGGTAAACTAAAGAAAGTTTGTGGTTAAGAGGTGTTGTGTATTTATTATTAAACAACGAATGTTAAAACAAGAACAAAAAAATAAACAGCCGCGATCTACACAGAAAAAAGCTTTACGATTGAAATAAAAAAGCGATAAGAAACATTCGCAAGCAAGAAGCAACCTGCGAACTCGCTGTCATTATGTTCCGCTGGAGCATCCGTTCGGTTAGGTTAGGTTAGGTTCGGTCTACTCAGATGGATGCTATAAAGCAGAATTTTATCCACAGTTTTGTTGATAACTTCGTTAACTAATCACCTTGGTCAACATTTCTAATAATTAGTGAAAAATAAGCGAAACATATTTTCCATTTTACATAACGTCATCAGTAGAAGTTCTCTGACCATAGACTTGATAGACACTATAAAAATAAAATAACAATCAACGAATTTTTTTAAAGCAACTTTTGGGCACCTGAGCACTATAAATCAGAAATACAAAAAGGGGATTTTGAGGTCAAAATTTCCAAAACGATTTAAGATTTCATAAAACTGTTATAGGTTTAAAATACTTTGTTATTGGCTCGTTTTGTAACAAATTTTACATTGATTTCAAACTCTCATGAGGATAATAATTAAATAAAAAACCCACTAACCACAATATAACATTATTTAATCACTTCATGTACAATTCGGTTACCAGTTAACCATCTTCAGCAGTACTTCTGAAGATGGTTACCTGGTAACCGAAATGTACATCAAGTGGTTAAATAACGTTATATTGTGGTTAGTGGGTTTTTTATTTAATTATTATAACAGTAGGCCAAAGGTGCTCAAGAAAATATTCAATCTCATGAGGATATGTTTTTGTAGTTTCAAGATAGATATCATATAAAACGAGTTGACAGAAAAGTGATAGCTATTAGTAAATATGCTAGTGCAATGTTTTCAAAATAGCTAAATGCATTTAACGTTTGGTGATAGCTGCATATTTAAAGAAGAAAACTTTTGAAGAGTGCTACAGTGTAATAGCTTACGGCTTATGACTGCCCTAGCATAGACTCGGATATGGATCATAGGATCGAAACTCTGAAAAGGAGAGAAAAATTAATAGTTACAAATTACAAACGAAAAATTAACTTAGGATACAAAATGGCATACTGTTATCTTAAACCAGAAAGTGCGAGGGACATATTGAGGGGTTAATCAGAGAATAAGGAGGTTAGGTTAGTTTAGGGATTTTTAGGCTAGTTAAAGATTTGCTAGGTTAGGTTATGATTGATTCGTTAAATTACTAACGGTAAATAGTTACAATATGCCACCCAATTCATTACAGTTTTGATTTCTTTATGTTTTACTGAGTTTACGTCAAACGAATTTCTGAAAATATATTTTTTATAAGTTTTTTACTGTGACCTAACCGGGTGTATACATTATTAGCCATAGTCAGAACCTCTTGGAACGTATCCATGATCGTCTATCGCACCCCAATTCCTCCCTTTACATGACTCTCAAGTTAATGGTTAATGTGCTCTTCTACGATTCTTCTGACCTCCATGATATTCATGTATTTTGATGACGTTCTTTACTCTTGGAAACCTTCTCTTGTCCTAGAAATATCGTGCTCCCTTTTTTGGCCTGGTAAAATTTCTTGGTCCTTCGTGGAAATGGCGTTTAAAGCTTGCGTTTATAACTTTGCTGTTTTTGTGTTGTACATATTGAGGTTTCGTATAAATTAAACTTTTTTTTTATTAACTTGGCAAAAAACCACTACTGATTTATTCAGCAGACGCGTTTCGCAATAAGTCAGTGCATTATTCAAAGCTGTGAATCACTAACAAGACTGTTGCTCAGGTGTGTTGTGTTGGTGTGAGTCTGTGATGTATTTTTATTCTGTGGTGTGTTATTGTTCATAGAGTAGTTGTTTGAGCACATAATTAACAACTACTCTATGAAAAATAGCACACTACAGAACATAAATACACCACAAACTCACACCAACACAACACATCTGAGCAACAGTCTTGTCAGTGATTCACAGCATTGAATAATGCCCTGACCTAGTGCGAAACGCCTCTGCTGAATAAATCAGTAAGTAGTGGTTTCATGCCAAGTTAATACAAAAAAGTATAAATAGCGTTTATGTTATTCCAAAGTGTTATTATTTGGTTTCCTTGTAGTAGCACCAATCTTCATTTGTATTTTAGCTATATTCCTACTATATTATTTACAGAGTTTAAAAGTTGAAAAATAAAATATTTCTATATCCGAGATAGATGTTCACAAATGGAAAGAAAATTTATTCACACGAAACGTATTTCTACCAAATTCATCTGGTCCCTATGCGAATTGGGTTCTGTAAGTGTTTATATATTTCGTATCAAAGTTTATAAAAAGTGTTGTTGAAGCGTAAACTGATTTATACAAGCCAAGCCGGTTTTTCTTATAAGAATAAATCCGTCAGATTTCCGTAATATGCTCGAATAGGCCCGGCGTTTTACGAAGCAACACATGTTATGCTAAAATCTGTTTTCGTCTTTAGTTATATGTCATTGAGAGTTTGAGTTTATATCATTCAGAAATTTAATTTTAAAAATAATAAGAAATATCCAAACGCATTTATATAAACAAGCTCTATAAACTAGTCACATATATAAATAGGTATTTTGCAACAACCATCATCAAAAAAAGTACCATATACAAATTTATTAGACCTGTTATTAAAAGCAACAAGCCCTTAAATTAAAAATGAATAAAAAAATATTAAAATTCTCACATTACCCAAATAATTTCAACAAGGGGTAGGTACTTTTTAAAAACTCATTAGATCCTACAGTGAAACTAAAGTAGTTGAACTAAAACAACAAACTACTAAAAAAACTTTAATATAACATAAAAATGCGTAAAACCGATAAAACCTTAAATAGTTAAAGATACAACACCGAGTTTGGAAAGCGAAGAAATGAATCTTGGACGAGGCCCGACTCATTGTTGACTGTGACATCTCAGAATTGTTTAACTTGGTCTGCCAAGCATCAAGAGTGTTGTACCTCGAAACATATTTTAACAACTTGAAATGGTCAGAGCCTATTTATATAAAATGTGTTTATAAAACTGTTTTGCACTTGTTTAACGTTGTCATATTTGATAATAATAATAATAATAATGTAAAATAGATAGCTCTCCTAAGTAAGGAGATTTTGTTATGTAGGTTAGGATAGGATATCTTTGGTTTTTAATGATTTATATTGTTTATGCTATTGATAGTTGTACGATACGAAGTCTATCGTTTATATATACTTGTATATACACACACATTTATTATATGTACACACACACACACACACACACACACAAACACACACACACACACGCACACACACACACACATATATATATATATATATATATATATATATATATATATATATATATATATATATATATGAGTACACATTTATATATATAAATACTATAATATGTATTCTTGTGTATCAATAAAGAAATAAGACAATTTACAAACACCGAATGTATAATTCAAAGCTTTTCGTTGGCAAACAGTACCAACATCATCAGAAAAACTAAAGACTTAAAATCAATTATACATTTGCAAACTAGATTACAACAAACACCGTTGCCAAATCTATTACAATGTTGTCAAACTATTACTTTGCTGCCTCAGCATTACAAACACTGAATATAGTTACATTACTACATCGTTTAACTACTTGTATTTCTTCATTTATCAACTCATTATTATTATTATATTCATGTATTTCTAAAGCCTCATAAATATTCATTCTCAGGCCTTTGTTAATTTCTTTTACAAGTATCATATTATCTATATTAGGAATATATATATATATTTATAGCTTTGCAACAATGTTTTCTTGTATTCACTTATCACTTTCACTATATGTACTTAAACAAGAATCTTACTTGGTATTTATGCGAGTTAACTTTCAACTCAGCGTCTACTACAACCCCCGGTCACTGCCCGATGATGGAGACAAAACAAGTCTTTGAAAGCTAACTCACATAAATACCAAGTAAGATTCTTGTTTAAGTACATATAGTGAAAGTGATGTATATATACGTGTAAGTGTGTGTGTCATTTTAGAAAATGACAAGCGACAATGTCTGTGAAACTAGTCTGTGTTAACGAACCAGTGAGATTTTGAATGAATTCTCGTAATATTCACCGTCTTAAATTGTTTCCACTAGCTAAGGTCTAATTAACTTGATAGTCTACTAACCACCAGTTAATGAATTAAGTTATATCAGTAACTTTCTTTCAACGAATCAATTTTCAATCACCCTAAAAGTAATTGCATTCATTTAGATATTGCTGTCCCACTCTAATAACAATGTCTGGTACTTTAATTATTTCCGCAAATTAATTGATTGAAGTTATAAAATGAATAAAGCTGTGCAGACGATGATTAAGTGCAGCAGACCGGCCTCTCCATGCAGCAGCATGCCATTAATTACTGAAACGTTGGCCAGCCTGATGCTATCAATAAAGCCGTGGCGCAGGCGCTCTAACATATTAATTGCGATATTTTGTTAGAGATGATTATCTGTGAAATATGCAACGTTCGTGTGTTTTCATTTGTAATAAATGGTCAGATTCTACATCGAGTAGGTGTGGCAGGTGATGAAAAAATATCGATTATAGTATGTGCACTCTACGATATAATCACGAAGCAATAGCAATATCTGGTTAAATAAACATTGGATGTCTTAATACGTAGGTTTCGGAGTAGATCGGAAGGCTTAGACTATTTTTGTTTGTACAGTAGAGTCTCATATTTCCCGATATTTCCAGCTTCCGTTAAATTCCAGCCTATTTCTATTTGAGCTTATTTTATCTGTACGAAAGAAAATGATGAGTTGGGTTTCCAAGAAATGTTTACAGCCATACAGTGTGCAAAAAAATGAGTCGGGGTTCCAAGAAATGTTTATAGCTTTACGGTATTCAAAGGAAATGAGCCGGGCTTCCACAAAATGTTTATAGAACATGCAAAGTATGCAAAGGAAACGAGTCGGCCTTCAAGAAATGTTTTTATCAATACGGTATTCAAAAAAAATGAGTAGGGCGTCCAAATAATGTTTATATCAATATGGTATGCAAAGGAAATGAGTCGGGCTTCCCAGAAATGTTTATAGCAATACGGCATGCAAAGAAAATGAGTCGGGCTTCCAAGAAATGTTTATAGCTTTACGGTATTCAAAGGAAATGAGCCGGGCTTCCACAAAATGTTTATAGAACATGCAAAGTATGCAAAGGAAACGAGTCGACCTTCAAGAAATGTTTTTATCAATACGGTATTCAAAAGAAATGAGTAGGGCGTCCAAATAATGTTTATATCAATATGGTATGCAAAGGAAATGAGTCGGGCTTCCCAGAAATGTTTATAGCAATACAGCATGCAAAGAAAATGAGTCGGGCTTCCAAGAAATGTTTATAGCTTTACGGTATTCAAAGGAAATGAGCCGGGCTTCCACAAAATGTTTATAGAACATGCAAAGTATGCAAAGGAAACGAGTCGACCTTCAAGAAATGTTTTTATCAATACGGTATTCAAAAGAAATGAGTAGGGCGTCCAAATAATGTTTATATCAATATGGTATGCAAAGAAAATGAGTCGGGCTTCCAAGAAATGTTTATATCAATACGGTATGCAAAGGAAATGAGTCGGGCTTCAAAGAAATGTTTATAGCAATACGGCATGCAAAGGAAATTAGTTTAAGAAATGTTCATATAAAGTTCTATAAACGTATTTAGTACATTTTTAATTATAGTATTATGGTTCATTAAAACTCCTGTTTTTTCTAATGGACAGGAACGTATTTCCGTGTAATCCGAGTTTTCGGTAATCCTAGAGAGCTTCTTCCTATCTAAGGAGACTCTACTGTATTTCCGTCAGTCAGGAAAGGAAGGGGCTTGGTGGCTAAAGGGGTTTCTGTAGCGAGTGTCTTTTTTTATACCGATTGCAGGTAAAGTACGGGTAAAAAGCAGGCATTTTACTATTTGGCAGGATGTTCATTTATTTGAGAAGTATAGAATGTGTTTTTATGCTGGGGACTGTTTTAACCCACTACAGCGTCTCTGTCCGACTATTTGTTGCTTTTTTTCAAAGGCTTTATAATGAAGCGGCTCATTAATGTTGTGTTACATAAGCTTTGCTACAGAGCTACACTTACAAACTATGTAAATTAAAACCTGACGATGAACCTTAAAAATGAATTAAAATTCACTTAAGCGTAAACAAAAAATTAACTTAAGATACAAAATGCCTTGAGACTAATATATTAACGTATAAGGTACGAGAACATAAAAGCGAGGAATTTACACTAATAAGAAAAGAGAGGAAACTATGTTAGGTTAGGGATTTTTAAGTTAGGTTGGACTTTGGTTGCTTTATATTTGATTCATTAAACGAAGTTTGGGGTGTGGATGTCATGGAGTATATAGTAGGACTTTGGCTTTTGATATTAAATTGGGGGTTGATTGCAGAGACGGTCTCAGATGGGTTTAATCTTGTTTCTTCTTCAAACACTCTACTTACTTGCTAAGTATAAAAGTAATATAGTGCTATATCTCAAATTAGAAATATAATTACCTAGGTGCTACGATGATTGTTTATTTATTGGCTTAATAGTCGTAAACCACAAGTTTCTATAAGTTCTATCACGTCCGTACTGTCAAATCTATTCAAACATTTAGAGAAACAACGTTTAAGTGTTGCTATGGAGATAAGTTTCGTAACAGAAAAATAATTCTTCTGAAAAACTACAACCAGTTACTAGGTTTAATATTATTAAACGTTTCCAGTAAACGTCTAACAGCAGAACTAACGTGGTTTGTAGAGCATCCTTTTTATTCAATTTTATAATTAAAGTTTGTTAAATCGATTATTTCATGGATACTTGTAGTGATCAGTGAATTTAATTCTTCTATAGGAGAGGATTATGACTACCTAGGCAGGGTTCGAGCTTGTTGCCTATCTGACTTCGGGTCATCATAACCTTATTAACTAGGAATAGTTTTATTCAACTGCGGTACTGAGGAATAGTTTTATTCAACTGCTGTACTGAGGAATAGTTTTATTCAACTGCTGTACTGAGGAATAGTTTTATTCAACTGCTGTACTGAGGAATAGTTTTATTCAACTGCTGTACTGAGGAATAGTTTTATTCAACTGCTGTACTGAGGAATAGTTTTATTCAACTGCTGTACTGAGGAATAGTTTTATTCAACTGCTGTACTGAGGAATAGTTTTATTCAACTGCTGTACTGAGGAATAGTTTTATTCAACTGCTGTACTGAGGAATAGTTTTATTCAACTGCTTTACTGAGGAATAGTTTTATTCAACTGCTGTACTGAGGAATAGTTTTATTCAACTGCTGTACTGAGGAATAGTTTTATTCAACTGCTGTACTGAGGAATAGTTTTATTCAACTGCTGTACTGAGGAATAGTTTTATTCAACTGCTGTACTGAGGAATAGTTTTATTCAACTGCTGTACTGAGGAATAGTTTTATTCAACTGCTGTACTGAGGAATAGTTTTATTCAACTGCTGTACTGAGGAATAGTTTTATTCAACTGCTGTACTGAGGAATAGTTTTATTCAACTGCTGTACTGAGGAATAGTTTTATTCAACTGCTGTACTGAGGAATAGTTTTATTCAACTGCTGTACTGAGGAATAGTTTTATTCAACTGCTGTACTGAGGAATAGTTTTATTCAACTGCTGTACTGAGGAATAGTTTTATTCAACTGCTGTACTGAGGAATAGTTTTATTCAACTGCTGTACTGAGGAATAGTTTTATTCAACTGCTGTACTGAGGAATAGTTTTATTCAACTGCTGTACTGAGGAATAGTTTTATTCAACTGCTGTACTGAGGAATAGTTTTATTCAACTGCTGTACTGAGGAATAGTTTTATTCAACTGCTGTACTGAGGAATAGTTTTATTCAACTGCAGTACTGAGGAATAGTTTTATTCAACTGCTGTACTGAGGAATAGTTTTATTCAACTGCTGTACTGAGGAATAGTTTTATTCAACTGCTGTACTGAGGAATAGTTTTATTCAACTGCTGTACTGAGGAATAGTTTTATTCAACTGCTGTACTGAGGAATAGTTTTATTCAACTGCTGTACTGAGGAATAGTTTTATTCAACTGCTGTACTGAGGAATAGTTTTATTCAACTGCTGTACTGAGGAATAGTTTTATTCAACTGCTGTACTGAGGAATAGTTTTATTCAACTGCTGTACTGAGGAATAGTTTTATTCAACTGCTGTACTGAGGAATAGTTTCATTCAACTGCTGTACTGAGGAATAGTTTTATTCAACTGCTGTACTGAGGAATAGTTTTATTCAACTGCTGTACTGAGGAATAGTTTTATTCAACTGCTGTACTGAGGAATAGTTTTATTCAACTGCTGTACTGAGGAATAGTTTTATTCAACTGCTGTACTGAGGAATAGTTTTATTCAACTGCTGTACTGAGGAATAGTTTTATTCAACTGCTGTACTGAGGAATAGTTTTATTCAACTGCTGTACTGAGGAATAGTTTTATTCAACTGCTGTACTGAGGAATAGTTTTATTCAACTGCTGTACTGAGGAATAGTTTTATTCAACTGCTGTACTGAGGAATAGTTTTATTCAACTGCTGTACTGAGGAATAGTTTTATTCAACTGCTGTACTGAGGAATAGTTTTATTCAACTGCTGTACTGAGGAATAGTTTTATTCAACTGCTGTACTGAGGAATAGTTTTATTCAACTGCTGTACTGAGGAATAGTTTTATTCAACTGCTGTACTGAGGAATAGTTTTATTCAACTGCAGTACTGAGGAATAGTTTTATTCAACTGCTGTACTGAGGAATAGTTTTATTCAACTGCTGTACTGAGGAATAGTTTTATTCAACTGCTGTACTGAGGAATAGTTTTATTCAACTGCTGTACTGAGGAATAGTTTTATTCAACTGCTGTACTGAGGAATAGTTTTATTCAACTGCTGTACTGAGGAATAGTTTTATTCAACTGCTGTACTGAGGAATAGTTTTATTCAACTGCTGTACTGAGGAATAGTTTTATTCAACTGCTGTACTGAGGAATAGTTTTATTCAACTGCTGTACTGAGGAATAGTTTTATTCAACTGCTGTACTGAGGAATAGTTTTATTCAACTGCTGTACTGAGGAATAGTTTTATTCAACTGCTGTACTGAGGAATAGTTTTATTCAACTGCTGTACTGAGGAATAGTTTTATTCAACTGCTGTACTGAGGAATAGTTTTATTCAACTGCTGTACTGAGGAATAGTTTTATTCTTATTCAACTGCTGTACTGAGGAATAGTTTTATTCAACTGCTGTACTGAGGAATAGTTTTATTCAACTGCTGTACTGAGGAATAGTTTTATTCAACTGCTGTACTGAGGAATAGTTTTATTCAACTGCTGTACTGAGGAATAGTTTTATTCAACTGCAGTACTGAGGAATAGTTTTATTCAACTGCTGTACTGAGGAATAGTTTTATTCAACTGCTGTACTGAGGAATAGTTTTATTCAACTGCTGTACTGAGGAATAGTTTTATTCAACTGCTGTACTGAGGAATAGTTTTATTCAACTGCTGTACTGAGGAATAGTTTTATTCAACTGCTGTACTGAGGAATAGTTTTATTCAACTGCTGTACTGAGGAATAGTTTTATTCAACTGCTGTACTGAGGAATAGTTTTATTCAACTGCTGTACTGAGGAATAGTTTTATTCAACTGCTGTACTGAGGAATAGTTTTATTCAACTGCTGTACTGAGGAATAGTTTTATTCAACTGCTGTACTGAGGAATAGTTTCATTCAACTGCTGTACTGAGGAATAGTTTTATTCAACTGCTGTACTGAGGAATAGTTTTATTCAACTGCTGTACTGAGGAATAGTTTTATTCAACTGCTGTACTGAGGAATAGTTTTATTCAACTGCTGTACTGAGGAATAGTTTTATTCAACTGCTATACTGAGGAATAGTTTTATTCAACTGCTGTACTGAGGAATAGTTTTATTCAACTGCTGTACTGAGGAATAGTTTTATTCAACTGCTGTACTGAGGAATAGTTTTATTCAACTGCTGTACTGAGGAATAGTTTTATTCAACTGCTGTACTGAGGAATAGTTTTATTCAACTGCTGTACTGAGGAATAGTTTTATTCAACTGCTGTACTGAGGAATAGTTTTATTCAACTGCAGTACTGAGGAATAGTTTTATTCAACTGCTGTACTGAGGAATAGTTTTATTCAACTGCTGTACTGAGGAATAGTTTTATTCAACTGCTGTACTGAGGAATAGTTTTATTCAACTGCTGTACTGAGGAATAGTTTTATTCAACTGCTGTACTGAGGAATAGTTTTATTCAACTGCTGTACTGAGGAATAGTTTTATTCAACTGCTGTACTGAGGAATAGTTTTATTCAACTGCTGTACTGAGGAATAGTTTTAAAAGTTTAAATATAATAGTTACATAGTAGTTTCTTCAGCGAACTGTAAGAGCCCAGTATTATGGAAATATATTGTGTATTGTTCAAAATAATTAAGTCCTGCAACTTTGTATGCTTTACTTAAATACTTAAGCAGTAATATCAATAACAACAACGCTAAAGGAGTTAAAATGTCACAAACTTCATTTCATAATGTATAGAGCGTCTCAAATTTACTTTGTTCATGAAAGCCGGAAGATTAAACTGTTTATGGCTTCTACTAAGTTGTGGCAAGGGCGGCTAATCCACTTAAGAACAAAACCATCGGAATTTCAAACCCCATCGGTTTCACCGTTAGTATTTATTGTTTAAAAAGTATTTAAACACTTCTACTATTAAGTGTTTTTAAAGAATATAATTAAACATTTAGTAAAATACACTGTTTATAGTCGTCAACAATAGAGTCGCTAATTCAATTGTTCATTTTTTTGTTTTTATTTTTTAGGATTATTTAAATTCCGTAGTTCTTAGGCCTACGGTAACTGTTTTGAAAGCAGCTCATTCTTATATAGTTATTAATCGACCACATCAATCAGATTATTATATGATTCGATTATATATATATATATATATATATATATATATATATATATATATATGTGTGTGTGTGTGTGTGTGTGGGGGGGGGGGTTAACCCCAATTACAAACTAAAAACTGAAAAATAAATATTTTTTAGTACGTAAATTTTGGTTTGTAGCAACTTATACCCAAATAAGGTTAAAAATAATATATAATGTAAAAAAAGGTGGCTTGAAAGTAGCCTTGAGCCTGACGAAACATAACAATTTAGTAGACTGTCCAGGTCTGAGTCAAACTCTTCAGGCCTACGAACCGTTGCTAGTATGTTAATATGGAAAATTAATTTTAAAATTAAATTTGTAAATAAATAAATACATTGGGACAAAATTGTAGTCAATTTGAAAAGAGATATGAAGGGAATATTCATAAAAAATACATAACGAAAAAACAGGTCAGAAAACAACTTATATATTTTAAACAGTAATATAAAAAATAACTAAATAAAGAATTGGAAATAAATATAAATAAAAGTGAATACTATAAGCTCTATAGTTGACATAAACCAAAATTGAAGAACCAAAATTTATAAGCGTTACGAAAGTTCATTTAATGTGAACCAACGTTAGGGTGAGAATGCATGACAAGACAAAAACTCAAAATCGTTGTAAAAAGTCGAACATTTCATTTTAAAGATGATGAACTAAAAGTCCTAGAACAATATTGACAAAGTTTACAGACAGTGTCATTCGTCGTCAAAATAAATATGTTGCAACTCACTTTGGGGATCCATAAAACTCCGTGCTGGGAACACGTAAAGGCTTCTTTTAAAAAACTTTTCTGAATGACACGCCGGTAGGCTGTTGCCTGAAATCTGTACAAAAAGGTAAACATGCAAGAGTAAGTAAGGTGTGTGCGTGTGTATGTGTGTGTGTGTGTGTGTGTGTGTGTGTGTGTGTGTGTGTGTGTGTGTGTGGGGTGCGTGTGTGCGAGCGCGCCTGTGTGTGTTGTGGGTGTGTGGGTGTGTGTGCGAGCGCGCGTGTGTGTATGTGTGCTTTGTATATTAAAAATAATTGAAATTAATTAGTACAATATAATTATAATAGTGTAATATATTATAAATAATATATATATATATATATATATATATATATATATATATTCTTTTGTTTTATTTTATAAGATATTAGTTTTTTTTGTTTCTTTTTATTGAATATACTTATAAACGTGTCTGAAATGTTACAATTATTAACCCCCTGTAGTACCTGGTACAAAATTATATTTTTAAATACAAAAATAAATATTTATTCTTTTATTGTGTTTAAAATCTCTAAGCTATTCTTCCAATATTCACCAGAGAATAAGGTAACGCGAGTAGTAAATCATTCAGCCTATTACACGTACTTACTACGATACTTGAAAATACAAGCAACATATTCTCTCATTTACATTGATCGTTAAACTCACGTAAATATTTTCTCAAAGAAAGTCGCTCACGTTCAGTCTGGGCCGGAAGATTCGTACTTATATGAAAAAAAGATGTTTTTAACCGAAGAAAGATTTATTAGTGGCGACCTCTGGAAGGAGAGCTTACGTCATAAATCACACGAATGCTCTGATCTCGCGTTTCCAAATATGGAGTCGTTTACAACTGCGTATGCGTTTAATAATTTCTTTTGCCGATTTCTTGCGGTAATTAGCGTAAAAGAGTAATAAAAAACTGTTTGGGCGTAATAAAAATCCAAAATTTAATGATTTTTGAACGTTCGCATACGGGCTTTAACAATTGCCGTTTTACCTTACAAAGGTCAAACGTCTTTAAAGGTTTTCACCCTCATTACTTTACGATTTTTAAATTGTTTATGGCTCCATGGTTGCAGACATCATGGGAAAAGTATTAGATGTTGGTCAACTTTGGTCGAGCAGATTATTTTTTATTTAACTCAACTGTTAATACTGTGAATATGAAAGAATGCCTATTAATTGGATATTAGGAAAATGGTGTGAATTCAGATATTGGATTTGTATTCCACGGCTGTCACAATGGTGAATTCTTTCGGATAGTGACCGCAATTATAATGGTTACCAAAGACGCATCTGTGCGTCACTGTGAACAAAATGTACAATATTCCAACACAGATGAGTTTTGATATTTGTTCTAAATTTTAGCACTGCAATGTAAATTGATAATTTCCATTTTTTGTTCTGGGATTACAAGAATGGTCGGTATAAAAATATTTTGAAAAATCTTAATTTCATTCGCCATGGCATCAAAGCCTGAGAAAGTTGTATACAAAAATATCTTCAATGCTTCGATTGCAAAATCGACAGGAAATTCCGTCTTCGTAGTTTTGCTGAATATTTCAGTTGTTTTTAAATGTGTGAAACATTTTTTACGCGATTGTGTTTGAAACAGTATTATATTCAAATCGATAAAAAAAGAAATCTTTTACAGCGATTTGCTACTGTTTGATTCAGTAACAGAGCAATGCTTTTCATTCAAAAAATTTTGAAATCTGCTTGAAGATGAAAAAAGCTAGTAAGGATTTTTTACAACCGAGCCAGTGAGCTTACTCATAGTATGGTATGTGATTTCAATCTCTTCAATAAACTCGAGGAATTGTCGGTGATTAAGCCCAGAGAATCTGATGAAATTAACAATTGATACGCCTTGTTTTACGTCAGATATATTTCCCGTACAAGGACTGCTAACAAAATAGACAAGGTTTGACTAATAGTTTTGAACCACTATGATTTTCTCGCTTTTTGATACAAGTGCAACCATTCCTTTATTTTTATCAGATCTTTTGGCCGCCAACAGTGGTAATAGATTTCAAGCTCTTCCATCTACGTCTTTTTATTCATGAAATTTTCATCTCCAATAATTGGAAATATCTTTTCTAGTGAGCGTATCATGAATACTATCAATTGTATCTACTCCTCGCATAAACCCAATACTTGGGAAGTATCTGACACATCCTATAACTCATCAAAGGGCAGAGAAAAACACTCAAGATGTACATTTTTGTCAGAATATTGAGAGGGTATAACTTTCTGCGATATCTTGTAGTCTCTGAGCTACAAGTATTACTGCGGCTACTGAAATTCCCCATTCTTTGATCATTTCCCCATCAGTAAATTCCACATTTTGAGAGTTTCAGAATCAAAAGGCGAAATCTGGCTTCCTGATTCTTGTTCAGTTTTGACTTCCTAAATATGCTGCCATTCAATCCGCGCTTTATAACTTCAACTGTTTCTGTTCTAAAACCTCCTGTATATTTTAAGAAATTTTGAAAATGTTTCGTTCGATGCAAATCAAACATAACTATATATTTCTGGACTCAATCACGAAATATCCATCCATTTTTGTTTTGCACTCGCTGTCTATTTACCGCTTCTAATTCCTGCTAGTAAGTCACACAAAAAGCACTCATTCGCATTTCTGGACTTATTTCACAACACGCTGTTTCTCCTCCCTGGCTCGCGGATAGTCAACAGAAGGAGGGAGTTTGTCATGAGAATGTGGTTGCTTCTAGGATAATGGGGAACAGTTTCTCTTCGTTAATCTTCCCTGGCTCGCGGACAGTCAACAGAAATAGGGAGTTTGTCGTGAGAATGTGGTTGCTTCTAGGATAATGGGGACAGTTTCTCTTCGTTTATCTTCCCTGGCTCGTGGACAGTCAAAAGAAGGAGGGAGTTGTATTGCGAATGTGGTTGCTTCTAGGATAATGGGGAACAGTTTCTCTTCGTTTATCTTCCCTGGCTCGTGGACAGTCAAAAGAAGGAGGGAGTTGTATTGCGAATGTGGTTGCTTCTAGGATAATGGGGACAGTTTCTCTTCGTTTATCTTCCCTGGCTCGCGGACAGTCAAAAGAAGGAGGGAGTTGTCTTGCGAATGTGGTTGCTTCTAGGATAATGGGGAACAGTTTCTCGTCGTTTATCTTCCCTGGCTCGTGGACAGTCAAAAGAAGGAGGGAGTTGTCGTGCGAATGTGGTTGCTTCTAGAATAATGGGGAACAGTTTCTCTTCGTTAATCTTCCCTGGCTCGCGGACAGTCAAAAGAAGGAGGGAGTTGTTTTGCGAATGTGGTTGCTTCTAGGATAATGGGGAACAGTTTCTCTTCGTTTATCTTCCCTGGCTCGCGGACAGTCAAAAGAAGGAGGGAGTTGTCTTGCGAATGTGGTTGCTTCTAGGATAATGGGGAACAGTTTCTCTTCGTTTATCTTCCCTGGCTCGCGGACAGTCAAAAGAAGGAGGGAGTTGTCTTGCGAATGTGGTTGCTTCTAGGATAATGGGGAACAGTTTTTCTTCGTTTATCTTCCCTGGCTCGCGGACAGTCAAAAGAAGGAGGGAGTTGTCGTGCGATTGTGGTTGCTCCTAGGATAATGGGGAACAGTTTCTCGTCGTTTATCTTCCCTGGCTCGCGGACAGTCAAAAGAAGGAGGGAGTTGTCTTGCGAATGTGGTTGCTTCTAGGATAATGGGGAACAGTTTCTCTTCGTTTATCTTCCCTGGCTCGTGGACAGTCAAAAGAAGGAGGGAGTTTGTCGTGCGAATGCGGTTGCTTCTAGGATAATGGGGAACAGTTTCTCTTCGTTTATATTCCCTGGCTCGCGGACAGTCAAAAGAAGAAGGGAGTTTGTCGTGCGAATGTGGTTGCTTCTAGGATAATGGGGAACAGTTTCTCTTCGTTTATCTTCCCTGGCTCGTGGACAGTCAACAGAAGGAGGGAGTTGTCTTGCGAATGTGGTTGCTTCTAGGATAATGGGGAACAGTTTTTCTTCGTTTATCTTCCCTGGCTCGCGGACAGTCAAAAGAAGGAGGGAGTTGTCTTGCGAATGTGGTTGCTTCTAGGATAATGGGGAACAGTTTTTCTTCGTTTATCTTCCCTGGCTCGCGGACAGTCAAAAGAAGGAGGGAGTTGTCTTGGGAATGTGGTTGCTTCTAGGATAATGGGGAACAGTTTCTCTTCGTTTATCTTCCCTGGGTCGTGGACAGTCAACAGAAGGAGGAAGTTGTCGTGAGAATGTGGTTGCTTCTAGGATAATGGGGAACAGTTTCTCTTCGTTTATCTTCCCTGGCTCGTGGACAGTCAACAGAAGGAGGGAGTTGTCGTGAGAATGTGGTTGCTTCTAGGATAATGGGGAACAGTTTCTCTTCGTTAATCTTCCCTGGCTCGCGGACAGTCAAAAGAAGGAGGGAGTTGTCTTGCGAATGTGGTTGCTTCTAGGATAATGGGGAACAGTTTCTCTTCGTTTATCTTCCCTGGCTCGTGGACAGTCAACAGAAGGAGGGAGTTGTCTTACGAATGTGGTTGCTTCTAGGATAATGGGGAACAGTTTCTCTTCGTTTATCTTCCCTGGCTCACGGACAGTCAAAAGAAGGAGGGAGTTGTCTTGCGAATGTGGTTGCTTCTAGGATAGTGGGGAACAGTTGTTTTTTGCTGCGTTTTATACCGAAGCCAGCATTGTCTGTACTGGGAGGCTAGGAGGAGAATGGCAGAAATGCCACGATCTGGCTTTGGCTAAAGTAAAGTAGTAGTTTTTTTTAGCACAATCGTAGATTATTGAATTTCAACCTTCACGTTCACGTACGACGTAACCTTGTTGCTTTCTACTACATTGCAATAGCATCTGATTTCGGCTACTCACTCCAGGAAATTATTTCTGAAATTTGGTCTATTCTCATTTTCTACAAATAAATTATTTATTATAAATAAAATTTTTATTAATATTATCAGGTTTTGTTCTAATAAATAAAATATTTGTTTTTTGTTATGCACATTTATTGTATTCGATAAAGATCAAATCATCTCGGATTACATATACTGTATATAACAGTCGGTCAAGAATAGGAGGTTTGCTCCCGGAGTTTATGCAGCGGCTATTGCGCGTCAATGGCTAATGTTAGCCTAAGGAGAAACAGGGTTATTGGTGTTGGGTAAAAATTTGCAATCGAATTTATTCCCGATGCTCTAGATATTTGAAACTCCAAGCCTAGCTTAGGACGGGAAGCATATGCGACAATATTGGACCATTGGACTGATAAAAACGATGTTAGGGAATTGGGCTGAATTATATAATGATTTTTAAACCATTGTTGTTTAAGAATAATCAAAGAAGGCTAAGAAGCACAGAATAAGTATTTTAATATAATTTTTTTAGTGTAAATGAATTTTAAAAATAACTAAAATTTATATTTTTTAATTCCAATTTACAAACAAAGCAATGGGTGATTGTACAGATGATTGCAAGAATTGTATGGTGCACGTTTTGTAGAAAAAAGCACAAAATTGATATAATTTACAGTGCAGCATCAAATTTATGCATCAAATATGATTGTTTTTGTTTTGAAATTTTCAAGAAATTTTATGTCTAATAAAATTCTTAATTAAAATCTTAATAATATTTAATTAATATATAAATATTAAAACAATCTTTATGGGGAAATGGATGGGCAGGGCCTTATTTATTTCTATTAAATATTTAATTGAAATTCTAGTTAATTTTAAAAGCGTGTCTTTTTAGAAGAAAATTTTTATTGAAATAATTGTAAATAAAAGACTGGATTTGAAATTCGCTGATTACATCTGCCATAGAATCCATTTACTAATTGCTTTTATCAGGTAGAAATTACTAACCATTTGCTACTCTTTTCTTACATGACGCATCTTCCGTCTCGATTGAATCCTTGAATCGAGTAGAATTGAAAATCGCTTAGTGAGTCATCACCGTTGAAACCACTATTAGTTATTATTTATGCATAGTTTTTCTTTATCAGCGTACAAGGAAATGCAACAAACTATTTGCTTGAATTAAAAGTAAAACTTCAACACGTATTTGTTGGAAGAATGTAACAATATTTTGCCATTAGTAACTAATGGAAGAAAGAGATTTACCAACGCCAGTGTTTATTCTTGACGCGTTCATTAGCATATTAAAGCACGTCTCTGCTTATCATGATGTCCTCTCCCACCGCGTCATCAACAATTTCCCCTCGGATGGCTAAACGTCGCCTTGTTGGGATAATGCTTGATTGATCCGTGACTTCTATTGAGTGACAATGCATCCTTTGTTAGTTTTTGTTTATAGTTTTGTTGTATGTTCTTCAACGTTCATTCCCTGATATACAAACGCTCGAAATTAACAATACAAGTTAGTAAACCATTGTACCGTTGCATCAAAGATTGTCGTAATCGTTAAAAATTTAGTATTATATGTTATAATTATTATAAATAACATTTTGTAATGAATTTATTTCCTATTTAATTACTAAGACAATTTGTAATTATTTTAAACAAATATTAAAAACAATTGTGTAAACATTCGTCAATTTTGAATGGATATTATCGCCTACGAAGAATAGAAATAGTTTTTAATATATGTAGGAATAAGGTAGGAAACATGAATATTTTTAGCACAGCACGTATGGATAATGTGTGCAGTATAATTTACCTAAATAAGACGAACTTTCTACGATGTCATAAAGAGGTGTCTGTCATTACCCCTTGAAACAAAATTGTAGATGGTAGATGGAGTTTGGTGACTAAAAACAGAACAAAATGATCTTGTATTATTTGTAAAGGTTGTGTCATGGCATCGGATAGCATATTAGTTTTTCTGAAGCTATAGACCTGTTTCAATTTTGGTGAAGAAATGCTACCTTATTGTGTGTGTAAGTGTATTGTGTGTGTGTGTGTGTGTTTGTGTGTGTAACCACGCGCGCTTGTCCATTGCACGTCACTGAGAAATAAAAGCTCTCTGTCAAACATAATGTAATGTAAAACAAATAAACATTCTTGAAGATTGTATCACTTTCTCTCTCTTTCACACACACACACACACACACACACACACACACACACACACACACACACACACACACACACACACACACACACACACACACACACACACACACACACACACACACACACATACACACACACACACACACACACACACACACACACACACACACACACACACACACACACACACACACACACACACACACACACACACACACACACACGCACGCACACACACACACACACAACACACACACACACACACACACAACACACATACACACACACACACACACACACACACACACACACACACACACACACACACACACACACACACACACACACACACACAAGGAAACAGACAACTTGCTTAAAAGTATTTATTAGAAATATTAATGACGACTTGTTCCCATCTACGTTGTGAGTATGTGTCATAGCTCATACACATTATATAGTAACATAGTAGCCAATAGTAGCACTTACTTTTTGTCTAAATGAGAACGGACGTTTATACTGATATGCTCCTTAGCCAGACGTGACTGACCTTTTAGCTTCCGTAAGGACGGAGTAAGAATCGGAAAATTATTACCCTACTTTAAGAGATATCGAGGAGATGTTTAAATATTATATGAAGTTGAAAGAAGCAGAGTTATAAGTGAGAGAGAATATAGGTATAGATATTATAGAGAAGAGAGAGATATAAGTGAACCAAAGAGGGAAAGTATAGTCCCCTAGTATTGGGAGTAGGGCAGGCGAAGCAGAGCTTGTCCTTGAAGCGGTCATATAAAAGTGCTATTTAAGGAAAGGTGTATAAAAGGAATGTTTCACTTTAAATATATAACTCTACAAATTGGTTAATGAAAAAAATATTGCTTTTATAACACAATAGACTCTAGAGTAAAATAAAAATAGCAGAAACTTACTCTTTGTTGAAAAATCAACTCGTAATTGTTTAATTCTAAGCTCACTAGTCACCACTAGTGTAGCATGAAAATGACCCACTCTCATGAGAATTATGTTTCTTATTGCTGTTCTCCATTGCCTTACTGGTTCAGTATATATCATTTTTTGGTTTTTACTAAAAAATGTTTTTCCCGTAGTCAAGCTGTACTGTAATCGCTTCCTGTCGGTTTTTTGTCGGACGTTTGTCTATAACATCAAAATCTGACAGATTTTCAACATACTGGCCACTTTTGTCAATTTTAGATTCACCTATTATGTCTTCATTTTATTTCATTTTCAATTTCATTGGCTTCTTCGTCAGGTTCCTTTTCTGGCAGAGACTCATTTTCATCAGAATTATCAAAAGCCGTCTGTCAAAATTTCCGGTAGAACGTATTTCTTGAATTTTTGTTTCGAGACTACCAAGCATTTTACGAATTCACTCCTCTTCAAATGGAACAACAGTAAAATGTGAAACTTAAATACTAAAAATACATACAGCACTTACATAAAAATAACAACAAAAACCGTAATGATTTAACTCCACAAAGCATTTTGTAATATATATAGTAGCGCACGAGGAACTTGCGGGTGGCTGACCGTGAGTGATAAAGGTTAAATTCACATTAACGCTACGAGGAATAAAGTAACAACAATAGGTTGGCCCGTTTCCTAGAATGCAGGTTGTAGAGTAACGAGCTGGAAATAAACTTCTGACAAATGGAAAGAAGTTTTCTTAACAAACAATTATACATGCGGAGATAAACTCCGCAAGCGCCTTCTCGAAGGTTGGGAATTAACTTGAAAGAGATCGTTCAATGTGAAAGTGTTTGTATTCTATGACAAGTTATCCGTTTGGGAGTTCTAGGAATAAACCTTTTACGTGCGACTATGCATATGAGGTGTCTTATTTAACGCATATTACAACTATGTGTGCGCGATAAAATGTAACTCCGGCTCAAGAAATTGAGTGAGGGTAAATCCGTACCAGTGAAAGTCGGTCCCACTAAGGAATTTGTGAAAATCCACCCCACTCTATAGTTCGCCGTAACAATGAATACTGGCTACTTGCTACCTGCCCCCATGAGTGACAGCACAACCAGCGATGCGCAGTTTTTCAGTTTTTTACTTTGTATTAAATGTTTTTAATATAATAAATTAATAAAGCGATTCCCATCACACTTTATCCAGGCTTTGAACTGGCTAAATGTCAAAAGTTTTCTTATGTCATTTAGGCGTGTTTAAAATCAGCTTAAAGCATCGTCAATTAAAAAAAAAATTCATTTTAATAATTTTTTTATTTATTAATTTTTTTAACTTTTAGGTGTGAGATAGTTTTTATACAAGCCCTGATGTCACCATCTTCTTCATAATTTTATACTGTTTTTTTCAGTCTTTCGTCAAATTTCATGTACTTTGTTTTCCTTCGTTGCCTTCCATGTGCAACTCCAACCTCATCAATGCACACGCTGAATTTTCCGCTTCTTTTTTCATGCAGTCGATCACATCTTTGATTTTTAGATTTGGTTTCCAAAGAACGTTGTTAATCTTTTTGTGCCAGCCTTCAGCGGCGTTGGTAGTTCGATGGCGCCTCTTGTAGCAGCTCCAAAGATCGATCGGAATTTCAGAATTTTCCAACCCTCTTTCAACAAAGTAATCAAAGAATTCAGCAAGTTTGGTTACATCAGGTGCTTCAGAGTGTATCTCGAGCCAGCCGTCCACGACATCTTCAGGTCGAAGGAAAGCAAGTGCAGCGCACATTCGAACTCGCATCTGTACTTCCTCATTTTCCCTGTACTCACGTACAAGTCCCAAATCTTGAATTTTCCTCCAGAGACATTTTTCGTATGGAAATGGCATCCGTGGATTATAACCGATGGAAACACATTTTGGAGCGCAGAACTCGCCGCTGCTTCGAAAAAAACGGTGGCATTTCTTGGTTTCCACTCTGGAATAATTTCAAGTACTTTCTTGAACAGACGGACGGAAGTATCTTTTTTTTGTTCGTTAAGAGAGCGAACACAATAGGATAAATATTTGTTTCACCCGTCGAACTTTCAAAGTCTGCGTGTATTGAACTGCTTACTACAGCTTTTAAATGTCCCATCCATAAAAAAGTCTTGTTTCGTCTTCAGAACTTCTCTTCCTGATTTTGCACAAAAAATTATGACCCTATCCCCTGTGTTATCATCGCTGAGAAGAAATGAGGTACCGTCACCCATAGTTGTTCTGCCTGAAGATCAACTTCTTTACATGCTTTTGGTTCTGTCTGCTTTCCTTGTGAACTGACGCGATGGTTGTACAATGTCCATTTAGCTGATTGCTGTTCCGGCATTTCCGTAACAAAATCATAACCTCGATTATGCAGATTACCTCACTCCTCAGTATATATTGTAGGGATCGGAGTATCTTCCTCTCGCGCTCTCTTCTTCGCTCGGGCTAGAGTCCTCTGTACTTCCAGGCGGCTATCATCCGGAGTTCCACACTGATGTTCGTTTGAAGCAAGTATGTTGGAGTCTTTGGTTTTAAGTATACCTCGGCACTTCTTCGATTGTTGTTTTGAACAGCGCCAAACAACATTTCCGTCTACATTTCTTCTTTTTACGACATACGAATACCCTTCAAAGTGAGCACATGGCAAACCGTGGCTGGTCGCTGTCACTTCCATACCGAACAAGTAATATATACACAGAAAGAGCCACGAACTAAACACTAGTGAAGTTAGAACAGCAATTAGTGTGAGGTGGGGCGAGGTACTAGTAGGTATTCCCAAAATAACTCGCCCTGACTGTTCTCAGAAATTCCGCAGTGGGACCGATTTTCAGTGGTACGGATTTACAGGACACACAAGAAATTTTCTAACGATCCGTTATTAACGACCTTTACCTCATGGCCACTTAACTTCAATCACCCGACCTTATAGTTGCGCCATGAAATCTGGTTGCGTTAAAAACACACCGTTTACAAACGCAACTAGTAATTTGGAAATTCTCAACAGCTCAATTAATTGGCTGAAGTAAAAATGTGTGAAATTGGTAATGTATTGGACGGAGGTTATTTTTAGAAAGATGCAGCACTGTGACGTTGCAAGCTTATAACTTACTTAGGCTTAAGCGCAAGTACACGCACGCGCACTATGAATGATAATTTTTTATTTCTTAATGTATCATTTGCTACAAAAAAAACACGTCCCTAAATGTTGTAAAATAATTTCTTACCTAAGTTGGACGACAAAAAACAGATCATAAAAAGTTTGAATAAATTGTGTATGGGATCTTGAAAACATTTCATTACAAGTGTTTAAAGAATAAAAAGTGTACAAATTTGATTGAAATTTATTCAGATTCTACGTCTTATCTTTTCACTAAGCTCCATAACGCATGAATCTTAATATCTTGTAGTACATTACTGTTCATAAAACGGAAAAGTATTAAAATAGATAAATGTCAGCAAGCTACCCGAATGCCTACCCGCTACCTGGATGCATATCCGCAACTCTTATGTATACCCGCTAGCCTGGTGTCTACTCGCTACCCGGATGTCTAACCGCTACACACTCACATCTCTGGACAGAGGTTTAGTGTAATATTTCGTACGAAATTGTTGAAATCCAATAAACAACCTATCTGATTCTGCATAGAAGTAATTTTGCTGAATAAAAAATATTAACAAATCTATCAATAACCAAATGTTTGCTTAGATGTAGCTAATATATAATAATAAAGGTGTAAACGAACTCACAATTACTAGTTTATCCAACCAAAGTTTCGATGGCAATGTCGTCATCATCAGCGAGTTATAAAACTACAACAAATATACTTAACTAATACGAAAATAAGTTTACATCTTTACAAACAACAATTTTTACAAAACCTCAATGCCAATTACGTCAAAACAGAATTATGTATAGGGCCTAGTTTATTATTTATAAATTATTCTTATATTTAATAATACACAAGGTTTCTAAGCATCTAACTCATTACAACTAATGATATTTTCAAAAGGGGATATCGTCAACTTTACAAAAATTGTTACAAACTCTATTGGTAATAAAATTACATTTAAATATGGTATGATTCATTATTGTAATGTTATTCTTATAATAATAATATAGAAAGTTATTTATTATTATGGT
Source organism: Prosapia bicincta (assembly GCA_036971475.1). NCBI lineage: Eukaryota > Metazoa > Arthropoda > Insecta > Hemiptera > Cercopidae > Prosapia > Prosapia bicincta. The sequence continues at coordinate 868,614 of JBAIZL010000108.1, forward strand.
TCCCATGAATCTAATTTATTGAAACTAATACCACCTCTCAAATTGGTATTGTCTACTCTAAATACTCTTACAATATTTAAATATTACAGATTTGTCTGGCTTTTTATGTGTGACCAGGGAAATCTTTACCTCTAATTTTAATCTTCCTCTTGGTTTGGTTTGTATGTTCAGGTGGACATTTCAAGCAATAAAATCGCTAGACATTTTTTTGGTTACCTAATAAATATTTTAGGTTATTGTCAGTAAAAATGTTTATTCACTCACATTTTTATTTTTACTTTATTTTTCATAGCTCCTAATAGAATTCCTCTTTGTTTGAGGAAATATTCTTTTATTAACATTTTATTAAAGCTTGTAAGGAAAAGATAGTCAAACGATTTGCACTGCAGCACCGGTCGCATTTATCCGAAGCCACGTCGTGTTGACGCTAGGTTTTGAATAATTCATGACTTGACATGTTCAAGTATGACAATAACTACTTAATGTAACCCCGATGGATGTTCAATGATATCCAAGAAAGGTCATGACATAGGACTGTCTCCGTTGGGTGCATTTATAAGCCAACAGAGATCCCTGGTAATCATAAACTAGGAAGAGCTCTTACTTTGGTAAATACTAACATTCAGAAATAACTTGTGTCTTTGTCAGTCTATTTTACTGGGTTAAAATTTAAAATCTGTCTGCTTATTTCGCATTGTTTACTATGTGTTCACCGCCATTTAACGCCAACCGTATGATATTGAATGGAAATGTTATTTAATTTTTCAGATACACACACACACACACACACACACACACATACAAACGCACACACACACACACACACACACACACACACACACACACACACACACACACACACACACACACACACACACACACACACACACACACACACACACACACACACACACACACACACACACACACACACACACACACACACACACACACACACACACACACACATTCATACATACACACACACCTTCAAACATACATACATAGAATATAATATACAATATATAAATAATAAATATAGTAACCTATTGACCTGTACAAAAGACTTTTTACCCAGAAATAATTTTGAAAATCGAGCTTGGCTTATACGAGCAGCAATAATTTTATATACGCTCACCGTTATCAAACAGGTTGTCTCATGTAGCACAGTTTAGTGCGGACCTAGTAACCGAGCACTTGGCCTTGAGAGATCGCAGTAGGCGAGGCGGGAGATAGAGGGTTAGTATAAATACCGTCTTACAAACATTATAAGGCTGTAAAACACTGATTCGCATTTTACGGTCTACAGTAGATAAATTCATTGAAAAATTAGCTTCCGTATGAAATAACAAACAATTTTAAAATATGTGTAGACATATCGGGTGCAGAAAGTATAACATTTTGAATATATAATATGTTTTAAGAAGTGATAGTACACGAGAAACCTCGTGCGATCTCTGAGTGCCAGTAGAGAAAGAAAATAGATTAAAATTTGCTGGCACAAAGTGAATAAAATTTTGATAGACTTAAAGGGAAACAATTCCTAATGAAATAGGATTATGTTTCTAAAGAATAGCCTGATTGTGAATTTGTTCAACCCCTTAAATGAAGATTTTTAAATAGGTTTAAAATATGATACAAAGCAAGATTTAGTGTATCTTGTTATTTGATAATAATTTTCAGGTTTTACTTTGATAAGTTCTAAAGAGAAATTTCAACTGTTAAAAAATGACACTCTTCAGTTGTGTAATCCAGAAACGTAAAGAGAATTGTAACAAAACGAAATAATAAACTTCTGATAATGGGATGTAGGGAATTGAATCTGACAATCAACTGTCCTGTCTTTACAAACCTGACACGTTCCTTTACTCTCTGCCAGGGATGTAAAACAAATACAATAGCTCGATGTAAGCGGATAGAAGTCGTTATACTTTAGAAAATGTAAAGTTTATAATGCACATAATAAAGACGGAGAAGTGTCGTTGAATAAAGAAAACCTAACAGCAAATGTTTAAATATCTTTCGAATAGAGAACCAAAGATAGATAAAATATGTTGAAATTTACAGAAAAACTAGGTGAAAAATTTATGTGTCGGATAAATTCACTCACAATGAAATGTATCTCTTTCCCAACAATAAAGTAATTTCACAGTCATCAAAGAGGCGCTTTAAACATAGAGATGTATTTTTGGAAGCTGTAATTTCTTTATAATTATTATTTAGACTAGTTAGGCACGAACACAATTTATATTTATAGATGGATACGTTTAAACAGTTCAAACTCTCACGAAAATTCTGTTTGGTTTACAAAATCAATATATCAAACTCTCACGAAAAACCGTTTTGGTTTACAAAAGCAACATATGTTTGCTCCCACTTCTGACCGTTAGCTAGTGTCTTTTGCCTTCATCATTTCATGATGAGTTACACCTACTTGTTTTATAAAAAGAACATTTCCATCGTTCTAATCTAATTTTCAATTACATATTTTCCATAAAACATCTTTCATTCCTACTGAATGTGGTCGCCACATTTCTATTAGTAAATAGAATCGTCTTTGAACAAATAAAGGACACATTTTGAAGAAAATGACTTAAATATGACCAACTAGGGTTGTTAACAAGGAATTATACTCACTCATCCATAATCGTAACCCTTATGCACTATACCCACTTATTCTCTTACTTATGCACTATACCCACTTATTCTCTTACTTATGCATTATACCCACTTATTCTCTTACTTATGCGTTATACCCATTTATTCTCTTACTTATGCATTATACCCACTTATTCTCTTACTTATGCATTATACCCACTTATTCTCTTGCTTATGCATTATACCCATTTATTCTCTTACTTATGCATTATACCCACTTATTCTCTTACTTATGGATTATACCCACTTATTCTCTTACTTATGCATTATACCCACTTATTCTCTTACTTATGCATTATACCTACGTATTCTCTTACCTATGCATTATACCCACTTATTCTCTTACTTATGCATTATACCCACTTATTCTCTTACTTATGCGTTATACCCAGTTATTCTCTTACTTATGCATTATACCCACTTATTCTCTTACTTATGCATTATACCCACTTATTCTCTTGCTTATGCATTATACCCATTTATTCTCTTACTTATGCATTATACCCACTTATTCTCTTACTTATGGATTATACCCACTTATTCTCTTACTTATGCATTATACCCACTTATTCTCTTACTTATGCATTATACCTAAGTATTCTCTTACTTATGCATTATACCCACTTATTCTCTTACTTATGCATTATACCCACTTATTCTCTTACTTATGCATTATACCCACTTATTCTCTTACTTATGCATTATACCCCCTTATTCTCTTACGTATGCATTATACCCACGTATTCTCTTACTTATGCATTATACCCACTTATTCTCTTACTTATGCATTATACCCACTTATTCTCTTACTTATGCATTATACCCACTTATTCTCTTACTTATGCATTATACCCACTTATTCTCTTACTTATGCATTATACCCACATTTGCAGTATTTAAGTATAGTTTTCTCTCTCGCATTTATTATCGTATTCACAGATGACATAATATAGTTTACTCTGTTTCTATTTACCTATACATTATAAGAAATAGCTCTTAAAAAAATAATTTTAAAATCCATAAATTATTTACTCATAAATTCAACAGCTTTTGGTTCCGTAGCAATAAATTGCTCTAAATTTAGAAAGTTTTATAATTATGTTGCAGGAATTTATTTAACTAATTCAATGGTTATGACTCAGGTAGTCATAAATACCTGTTGCAGTTTATAACGGTTTTGCAGCAGATTATCTGAGCTACGTGAAGAATGGAATTTATTATTTGCTCAAATAACGGAAGCGGCTGTATTTTTCATCACACCTCGGCTCTATAATCTAATCTGTGTTTATGAAGTTCAAAGCAGCGTTTTAAAATATTAAAGTGTAATTAACCCTAATTGTTACAAGTCTGTTCATTTTAGGAAATATTGTTAATTTCAGGAACAGAATTTGAGCAAATGGATTCGATATTTTCTCTATTCTATTTTATTTTCATTGTATCCTTTACACTGATTTTCTTAATATACTTACTTACTAGCCAACACCCGCCCTTGGCTGTTGAGCCATTTGGTGACGCGCTGAAGAGTATAGACTAACAAGTGAGTCATCATCTCCGGAGTGGTCGAGCGCATTGCATTTCATCAGATGATCCGCATCTATCGTATCGTGTCCACAAAGAGGGCATTCCGGTGTTGGGAGCACACCGATGCGATGTAGATGGGCGGCCAGGTAGTCGTGGCAGGTTTGCATTCTGAACCTGGCAACGCCTACAGCTCGTGGAAGTCTGTGGTCAATGGGTCCTGTGGTGACTAGGTTTTCCCACTTTCTTCCTGCTGATTGCTGTGTGAGGTGCAGTTTGCTGGCCCGGTCGATGGCATTGATGAAGGCTTTCGTGCTTTGCAACGAAGGCATGCAAATGGGTTGTGCCATGGATGTGCCTATTTTGGCCAGAAAGTCTGCCCTCTCATTTCCATAGATGCCAACATGGCTTGGGATCCATTGTAAAGCTATAAGCCAACCCCCATTCGCCAGGTGTTCCAGGGCTTTTCTTGTTTCCATTGTTCTTTTGCAGTCTGTATCTTTATTGCGCTGGTTTCTTAAGTAAGTTGCATTAATAAACTGGTACGAATTAATAAACTGGCAATAACTGGACATCTTAAATTTTGATAAATAAAGGCTTGCAAATTTTTTAAGTCATTTCCGAAATTGCCATCACGTTTATATCGTTCAAAGACCTTTAGTGAAGTGGGCAGTTTGGTATACGAGCGAAGCTGAATTCTAATGCAACCCCCACCCTTATTTGTTCTTATATACATTTTTCATTGCTTCGCAGGTATCATCCCACGCTTACGTCATATAGCATGATCTGGTCAATTGCCTTAACTTACCAACATCGTACGATATTTTGCATTTTTGCTCGCTAGGAGCGCCTTAGTTCTTACGATAGATTAACAAGTGTTCACCAAGAAAACAAAAATTTTCTTTTATATTGGGCCGATCTAATTATAAAATAAAAATTAAATATGTAAATGAATTTATATGTAAAACTTAATTATTTAAGAGTGTTACAAAGACAAACGAGCAAAAACCCCTGTGTAACAATGTTGTGTGAGTGGATACTGAATGCCTGGAGTAATATTACAGGAGAGTCCATTAAGCATGGATTTAAATAACTGTTGCACAACCAATAATATGGACTGACACGAAAACGATGGGATTAAAACTTGAATTTTAGAATGTGGACGAAGAGTGAAGTGATGATAACTAAGCCAACTACACCATTACACGTTGTGTGTTTTATTATCATAATTCTTTCAGTAGCTTGAAAGTTACTATTTGTAGTCAACTGTTTACTTATAACCGGGTTATGTAAAATTTCATAATCGTCTAATATATTTGGAAGTTTTTTATACGGGCCAATACTTTTATAAAAATTAAAATATAATTATCAATAATGAGATGTAGATAAATGAGAATATCTCGCTCCAAATATTTAATTGTATATCAATATTTTTTATATCCTTCCATTTCATAAGTTGTAGTAACAAGCGCACTATTTTCCTACAGTAACAGTTTAACCTACAAAAAATCCCTTCGCATCGCCTGAATCACCGAATATGTTTGCCAAGCCAAATAACGTAAATAATTTTATTTATATTCTACTCAAAAGTTATCGAAACAGATACTGTGCCTTCACCGCAACTCACAGGTTATTTCTGCTTCGACCTTGGACGCATATCTCTGCAAAACGTGAAGTGGAAGTGGCCTTTGCCTGTTCTCATTAATGCGAAAAACAACTCCATAAAGTATGAATCTACGCTCATTACATATCTGTCCAAATGGTAACACACTCAGGCATACACTCACACACATACGTCTCGCATATAAATCGTGCCTGAGTGCGTGTTTATAAGTAAATTTGTATTTATATAAAAAACCCATTGTAAATATAATTTACTACAATATAAAAATCATTTTGAACTTTGACCAATATCAAGGCTTTACGTGACTATATTTTCAGCATTTGATAATACCTCCTCTTGGACTATATTTTCAGCATTTGATAATACCTCCTCTTGGACTATAAGTTCAGCATTTGATAATGCCTCCTATTGGACTATATTTTCAGCATTTGATAATACCTCCTCTTGGACTATATTTTCAGCATTTGATAATACCTCCTCTTAGACTATATTTTCAGCATTTGATAATACCTCCTCTTGGACTATATTTTCAGCATTTGATAATACCTCCTCTTGGACTATATTTTCAGCATTTGATAATACCTCCTCTTGGACTATATTTTCAGCATTTGATAATACCTCCTCTTGGACTATATCTTCAGCATTTGATAATACCTCCTCTTGGACTATATTTTCAGCATTTGATAATACCTCCTCTTGGACTATATTTTCAGCATTTGATAATACCTCCTCTTGGACTATATTTTCAGCATTTGATAATAACTCCTCTTGGACTATATTTTCAGCATTTGATAATACCTCCTCTTGGACTATATTTTCAGCATTTGATAATACCTCCTCTTGGACTATATTTTCAGCATTTGATAATACCTCCTCTTGGACTATATTTTCAGCATTTGATAATACCTCCTCTTGGACTATATTTTCAGCATTTGATAATACCTCCTCTTGGACTATATTTTCAGCATTTGATAATATCTCCTCTTAGACTATATTTTCAGCATTTGATAATACCTCCTCTTGGACTATATTTTCAGCATTTGATAATACCTCCTCTTGGACTATATTTTCAGCATTTGATAATACCTCCTCTTGGACTATATTTTCAGCATTTGATAATACCTCCTCTTGGACTATATTTTCAGCATTTGATAATACCTCCTATTGGACTATATTTTCAGCATTTGATAATACCTCCTCTTGGACTATATTTTCAGCATTTGATAATACCTCCTCTTGGACTATATTTTCAGCATTTGATATTACCTCCTCTTGGACTATATTTTCAGCATTTGATAATACCTCCTCTTGGACAATATTTTCAGCATTTGATATTACCTCCTCTTAGACTATATTTTCAGCATTTGATAATACCTCCTCTTGGACTATATTTTCAGCATTTGATAATACCTCCTCTTGGACTATATTTTCAGCATTTGATAATACCTCCTCTTGGACTATATTTTCAGCATTTGATAATAACTCCTCTTGGACTATATTTTCAGCATTTGATAATACCTCCTCTTGGACTATATTTTCAGCATTTGATAATACCTCCTCTTGGACTATATTTTCAGCATTTGATAATACCTCCTCTTGGACTATATTTTCAGCATTTGATAATACCTCCTCTTGGACTATAATTTCAGCATTTGATAATACCTCCTCTTGGACTATATTTTCAGCATTTGATAATACCTCCTCTTGGACTATATTTTCAGCATTTGATAATACCTCCTCTTTCACTATATTTTCAGCATTTGATAATACCTCCTCTTGGACTATATTTTCAGCATTTGATAATACCTCCTCTTGGACTATATTTTCAGCATTTGATAATACCTCCTCTTGGACTATATTTTCAGCATTTGATAATACCTCCTCTTGGACTATATTTTCAGCATTTGATAATACCTCCTCTTGGACTATATTTTCAGCATTTGATAATAACTCCTCTTGGACTATATTTTCAGCATTTGATAGTACTCCTCTTAAATTCTGTACAACACTATAGCTCTCTCTACCTCCATCCCACCTTCTCCTAATAGTATAGTCTTGTTTCAACTTTTAATTAAAAGCTTCGAAATATATGTAATAAACATGGTGAAAGGTTTTCTTGTAACTTAGTTAATGAATAACAATATTTCATGTGCAATAATAGTTTTAATTTATATATTAATCAAAGCTTTTCGTTAATAAAAAAGGTATTAGCATCTTCTGGAAAAAGTTTATAAAATATATATATATATATATATATATATAAAGAACAAAAGTCAAAATACAAATACAAGAATTATATTTGAATTCACAATTCAATACAATATTTGTAAATTCAAATATAATTCTTGTATTTGTATTTTGACTTTTGTTCTTTATTAATACACAAGAAAACATATTGCGATATTTATATATATATATATATATATATATATATATGTGTGTGTGTGTGTGTGTGTGTGTGTGTGTGTGTGTGTGTGTGTGTGTGTGTGTGTGAGTGAGAGAGAGGGTATGTGTGTGTGTAATTTTGTAGAAGTATTTAAATTATATATAACAAATATATAAATGCATAGGTTTAACAAAATAATTTGTAGAGGCTACAACGTTTTTAAAAATGTGATAATTTCATATTATATTTGTACTTGTACTTGTGGGAGATAACAGGTTTTTCAGATTAAGGAAGGGATTAAGGAAAACTAATTATAGATTCATTACTCTTACGAAGTAACAGCATTTTTAAATGTAAGGCTCGATCCAAAATGAATTTTGCAATGGCAAAATGCTAGTAAATATAAAAGCCCAAAGTACCATCACAATCAAGCACATTTTGCTTGATTGTGATGAGTTGACAGATTTGTATTCGTTACTGACTTCGATGTAGTATTAAGGGACGATGTCTCGACTGTCGACCGTGTCAACGCTTTCTTACGCCACCTGAATCTCTTTATTAATATTTAGATTTTGCATAATTTTAGTTTCTTTAGTTTTAGATTTAAAAAAATAGTTTTAAATATTTATTTTATTTTGATTAATTTCATTTATAAAATACATTTATTTTAAATTTTAAATAACACTTGAGATTGGCGATGATAACTTTGTTAGGTTTTTCGTCAAGGAAAAAAATTTTTTTGCTGTTCTAACGTTATCACCTATTTACGTCACCAAATAAATCTGAAATAAATTCGAAATAGCCATATTTGCTTAGGCCTATGATGTATGTGTGTGTTTATGTTTTTCTTTATTATTAAAATAACTTATTTTTAGAAACAAAAATAAAAAAATATTCTTTTATTTACATGTTTACTAAATTTTGATATAAATAGAGAAAGTAATGGACTTATTACAGTAAATTTTAATAAAACACCTTTTCGCATTTCTCTGATATCTTCAGACCGTAATCTACTCGTAATGTTACCTTATCTATATTAGCGGTATTTCTATTTATAACAGAAATATCTAAAAAAAAATTGTCGGATACTGATATTGAAACTAGTATAGAAAAGGGATTTTGTTTACGGCTCTCATCTGATACGAGACGGTGTTGCGCGCGCACGTGTTACTGATATAAGATTTTGGCAATTACTTAAACGATTGTTATAACGGCCTAACACGTCCTTTAATATTCGAGTTAATCAAAAAATAAGGTATGTATACAATTATATTTACAAATTGTCTATTTTAAACAAATAATTTTAAACATTGGTAAAAGTACATAATAATGATATTCTATTAACACTTAAAGTATAAGTGTATTTGCCTTAAGCATTGCCTCTGTTTGGCTTGGGTCCTCAGCCAACTCTGCCGGTCATTTAGCACTACCCAGGGGACACTTACAGCTTAATGTATGCTGTGGACGCGACCAACTTTGTTCCTCGGTCTGATAATAGTTTCTCTTATGAATTTAGAAAATGTTTATCACAATGGAACATTTAAATGTTAAAAAATAGTTTTTCTAAAAATAGGACAATAGTTTTCCTCTAATACACACTGTAGTGTATTTGGCTTTTGCACTGTCTCAGTCTGGTTCGGGTTCTCAGCCAACTCTGCCGGTCATTTAGCACTACCCAGGGGATACGTACAGTCTAATGTATGCTGTGGACGCGACAAACTTTGTTCCTCGGTCTGATAATAGTTTCTCTTCTGTATTTAGAAAATGTTTATCACAATGTAACATTTAAATGTTAAAAAATAGTATTTCTAAAAATAGTTTTTCCATTTGAAAATAGTTTTTCTCTAATACACACTGTAGTGTATTTGGCTTTTGCATTGTCTCTGTTTGGTTTGGGTTCTCAGCCAACTCTGCCGGTCATTTAGCACTACACAGGGGACACGTACAGCTTAATGTATGCTGTGGATGCGACAAACTTTGTTCCCCGATCTGATAATAGTTTCCCTTCTGTATTTAGAAAATGTTTATCACAATGGAACATTTAAATGTTAAAAAATAGTTTTTCTAAAAATAGGTTTTCTGTTTGAAAATAGTTTTCCTCTAATACACACTGTAGTGTATTTGGCTTTTGCACTGTCTTTGTTTGGTTTGGTTTCTCAGCCAACTCTGCCGGTCATTTAGCACTACCCAGGGGACACGTACAGCTTAATGTATTTTGTAGACGCGACCAACTTTGTCCCCCGGTCTGATAATAGTTTCTCTTCCGTATTTAGAAAATGTTTATCACAATGGAACATTTAAATGTTAAAAAATAGTATTTCTAAAAATAGTTTTTCCGTTTGAAAATAGTTTTTCTCTAATACACACTGTAGTGTATTTGGCTTTTGCACTGTCTCTGTTTGGTTTGGGTTCTCAGCCAACTCTGCCGGTCATTTACTACTACCCAAGGGACACGTACAGCTTAATGGACGCGACCAACTTCGTCCCCCTATATAAAATAGGATTAGCAGCCTCAGACATTTGCCCTCTGTGCAACTGTCGAAAGATGGACGCTCTACATCTTCGGAATTGCACAGCGTTGCAAGATGTGGAAGACCGAAGCCAGCATTGTCTGTACTGGGAGGCTAGGAGGAGAATGGCAGAAATTCCAAGATCTCACATTGGATAAAATAAAATAAATAAATACTTAAAGTATAAATACAATCATAAAGAAACCTTATAATTATTATAAATGCATGATTATTAAATGTAGAATTTAATCTTTGGTACAGAACATTAGTAAATAATTTGTCATAATATTCGGTTTCACAGATAGTGTTGCATTTTCAAGACGTATTTGTTAGTAATAACGAATTTGATGGAGGCCTACGTAACAGATCAAGTTGTACAGCTTTTGCTGGCGTCTTACATTTCATGCACGGTTTTTTATCGGTGCATTATGAACGTTTTGAAAACATTTATTCTGGCCTCCCTTCTGGCTACGTGACCTGTGCACATAACGTGACCTGCGCACATCAATCTTTCATACGTAATGAGTCACAACGAAGCCTGAGGAAAGGAATTATTCACGCACTTCGTTGAAAAATGTTTCCCAGGGCAGCTCACTTTCCTTCTAAAGCCGAATGTACAAGTAAAATTGTTAGTTTAGTATTTAGGTCCCCTTTGAATGTAAGTAAATACAAAAGCCAAGAGGCAAAACAAGGATGTTATTTAGGAACTAATCGCCCTCCGTCTATAAAGGCTGCAATATCTCTTTTCAATTTGTCATTGGCCAAAAGTCATTTTAAATTTGCATGTTTAAAAAAAATTTTAATTATTTATAAACTCTTGTAATGAGACTCTATAATTACGACGTTTAGATAGTTTTCCTAAGAAACGATATCGCAGCTGCATATTAAATATGCGCGCACAATTCCCAAAAGTCCTTGATTACTTTTATGCTACTAAAGCACGCACTATGTCCTTGGACGATGGACGCATATTTGAGAAATAATACTTTCATAAAATCCCTAAATAGACCCTCTATGACTGTGTCCGTGTGAGAGAATCATTTAATAAAGTATATTCCCTTAAACTTTCAAACATTATCCTAGACCTAATATGTCTTTGTAGTCAAAAAAAAAAAAAAAAAAAAAAAAAAAAAAAAAAAAAAAAAAAAAGAAAAATAAATTAAAGTTAACTTTTAAAGCCTTGGTATTTCCATAAAGCCGCTAACCCTGAAAGCCAAATAGAGCCCTGTATTCCTATTTAAATTTAAATATCATTCAATAACTTTAAAATTATATGTATTGGGATAATTATTAATAAGTTATTTATGCATCTGAATCATTATACAGCATGAAATAGAGATTTATTTTCAAAAATTTCGGGGTATGAAAAGGTTAGTCCTCACCCTTGAAATATGAAAAATGAAACACGTAATTAAACGTTGTTTAAAAAAAAAAACAATTCCTACTTAAATCAACAAAGAAAAATTTTATTTTAGTTACTTTTAATTTTATAATTACAATTAATATGAATAATTATAAACATATGTCAGAATAACAATATTAAGTGGCAAAATAGAAAGAGAATTCCCTCGCAATTTTCCATTTCTCTTTCTATGTATAGTGCTGGGCCATTGTTTTTGTTTGCTATTATTTATACGTTTTTTTTTCGTTCTTTCATTGTGTTGTAGTTTCTATTTCATTTCGCATTGTCCGTTTGTGAAGCAAGGTTCACTTCGGTTAATCCAGTTTGTTTGTTTATTTTATTCTTTTCATTCATTTTTAATCCCAGAGCATAATATATGATATTGGTGGTAACCATGGCAGCAATTTAAGGTTGTACAATGGAGGTTTCGACGACAACCAGATGGGGACAAAAGAAAAATTTGAATACATCATTGAGAAGTACATTTATACCTAAAAGAAGGTTGTCTTAGTGCCAAAGAACTACACTTCGATAATGAAGACACTCAGTTCGAAACCGACCTAAACCCCCAAATTTTTCATAATTTAATTATTGAATAAATATTTGAAATACTGTATTAACATCAATTGCTATACATTATAGGTAAAAAAATGTATTTGAACTTGATTGGATGAATAAAAATGTATTTTATTAACGTTTGAGAATTTTTATAGTCTAGATATAGACTATAAAAGAGTCCAGACTATGGATTTTTATAGTCTAGTCTATTAGGTTAGTGTGAGCTGATAGAAGGAATTGAAAAAATCCTTTCGAAATATTAATGTTTGGCTTCTTTATTGAATTATTATTACCTTATAAATTAAAGGTAAATTAACTGTAGTTTGGTAATGCAGGTAGGTTTTTGTAAGCTGTAGAATAAAAAGATCCACCCCTTCTCGGCACATTGCGGCAAGTTCATTCCCGTTACACATTCTAGAAACTTTAAGTCTTTTATTTAGTAATGGCAAATCTCGTTACGGAAAATCTACGTAGGGAAGTTTAGCCTGTACTTAATTTCAAAGTAATAACTGGGCATGATTTCAATAAAGCCTATTCATATATTTCTAACAGCAAGTGTTGTATAATCACCTGTATAAACCGGGTTTAATATTCAACCCAGGTTACATCACTGAACGTTCCACACGGACGAAAGCAAATATTACGAGGAAGCTTTGCTGAATCTAACTTAATAAATTTGTAAAAATAAAAATGTTGATGTTACTATTTTCTTTAAAAATTGTATAGGATACCAGATGCAAATATTTAACCGGGTAGGCTGGTTAATTTCCGATGCTGTAAACAAGAATTTAGAGTCCCTTTGTACGGTGCACATTGCAATGAAGATACAATTTCTTTATCTATTTTACAAATAATCATTACATAACAATTTCCTCCTGCTGTCATCTTGACTCTTCATTGCTAATTAGGATAGATACAGTATAGGATAAATAAATAAAGGCTGAACAATTTTTTTATATTATCCTCTTACTATTTCTTGATTGATTATATTCATTTGTTATATATATTAATTATATTGTATATATTACAATATATATAAAATAATAATTTAATTTGCAGTAATAATAATAATACAATATGGACTTCATTTTTATTTATAGGCCATGAAATAAAAAATATCACCAAATTATTTAGAAATACAAATATCAAAATTGCATACAAAACTAATAACAAAATAATAAACATAATAAATAACAATAATAAAACAATTAATATGCATGAAAAAGGAGGT
>JBAIZL010000108.1:887500-897500 GCA_036971475.1 Prosapia bicincta
GATTTTCTAATAAAACTTCAGACTTTCAATACTGTAAAAATTATACATTTGTTAAAATTACATATTCAAAGAAACGATGCCAGGAAGTCAGTCATAAGTTTATGTCGTTCATTTCATTCATGAATATAAAGGTAAAAGATTACAAAAAGTGGACCTAATTAGTGAGATCTATTCTACACATTCAATACTTGGATCAAATAGTTTTAAAACAATCACTTTGTCTATAGCTTTGAATTCAAATAGGAAACAAGGTATCGAGTTAATTTCAGTGATAGGATGCAATCAGCATAGTGCATTCTGTCATTTGTAAAATAATATACACTATTTATAATTTTTAAAAATAGTATTCCATATTTATATTTCCAATGACAAAACCAAATAAAATAATAAATCAATATGAAAGGTATACATTTTCAAACAATATAATATGAATATAAATACAAACCCTTTTGTACTCATTGTTGCGGAATAATTCAATCGCATATTTATTTGTTTGTCTTTGAAAACAGGAGAGCGATGTAGTACTATCAGCAATAGATATCCATATACATTATCGGTGTTGCAATGGACCCTTGTAAAGTCACAGTTTCCATGGCAACGCATTATTTACCTATAAACAATAGGCACATGTTACCTGGCTACTAATACCACCATATGGATGCTCAGATACTTGCAATTATCTTGTCACTGCAACTATAGCAATTCGAATATATTAACCACTACAAACCGTTAAAGTCTATATACAGAGTCTCGTATAATCTTGGAAGTCGTATATTATACCTCGTTTTAGAATCAGTTGTATATTAAACCTCGTTTTAGAATCAGTTGTATATTAAACCTCGTTTTAGAATCAGTTGTATATTAAACCTCGATTTAGAATCAGTTGTATATTAAACCTCGTTTTAGAATCAGTTGTATATTAAACCTCGTTTTAGAATCAGTTGTATATTAAACCTCGTTTTAGAATCAGTTGTATATTAAAAATATACGTTCCATTACTTTTAGTTTGTGCTTGAAGAACAAATAATTTTTCTGTATTGCCTCGTAGTCTAGAATCGATATATTAAAATTTAGAATAACACGGTGTCGAGGATGTGACCGACAGAAATGAGCATTTCTTACGTTTTTGACTGTTTCTTGATGTATTATCTTGAATTCACTCATTAAACTATAATTAAATAATACTTAACTAAGTGACTACATAGGACTTACTTGCTGACGCGTTTCAAAACAATCGTTCCTTTTACGAAGCAAAACCTCTACTCGCTTTGCGATTGTTTTGAAACGCATCAGCAGTAAGCTCTATGTATTCACTCAGTTAAGTCATTTTTAATTATAGTTTTTTTGACTTTATTATGCAATAAATGTGTCTGGTTTCTCTTAGTGGGGCTGGAAACAGTTTATTTAAGTAAGATAGACAAAAAACACTCTAAAACCAGCGTAGGTTGAAGCAAGTCGTAACATTGCTGCCAGCATAAAGTTTCATTACACGTCTTGGGCAACCAACAGCAACGGAAAAACAATTAGTGAATAGGATTGGTCTACACAAGTGAATACGTCATTGATTTGTTCGAAGAATCTAGTTAATAGAGATTTCAATACAATTTAATTAATTTAGTTAAACGTAAAGGAATGTAGAGGGTAATAAAACCTTCATTAGATACTAAAGGAATTACTTAATAGAGATTCCAATACAATGTAATTAATTTAGTTCAATGTAAAGGAATGTAGAGGGTAATAAAACCTTTATTAGATACTAAAGGAATTACTTAATAGAGATTCCAATACAATGTAATTAATTTAGTTCAATGTAAAGGAATGTAGAGGGTAATAAAACCTTTATTAGATACTAAAGGAATTACTTAATAGAGATTTCAATACAATGTAATTAATTTAGTTCAATTTAAAGGAATGTAGAGGGTAATAAAACCTTTATTAGATACTAAAGGAATTACTTAATAGAGATTTCAATACAATGTAATTAATTTAGTTCAATTTAAAGGAATGTAGAGGGTAATAAAACCTTTATTAGATACTAAAGGAATTACTTAATAGAGATTCCAATACAATGTAATTAATTTAGTTCAATTTAAAGGAATGTAGAGGGTAATAAAACCTTTATTAGATACTAAAGGAATTACTTAATAGAGATTTCAATACAATGTAATTAATTTAGTTCAATTTAAAGGAATGTAGAGGGTAATAAAACCTTTATTAGATACTAAAGGAATTACTTAATAGAGATTCCAATACAATGTAATTAATTTAGTTCAATTTAAAGGAATGTAGAGGGTAATAAAACCTTTATTAGATACTAAAGGAATTACTTAATAGAGATTTCAATACAATGTAATTAATTTAGTTCAATTTAAAGGAATGTAGAGGGTAATAAAACCTTTATTAGATACTAAAGGAATTACTTAATAGAGATTCCAATACAATTTAATTAATTTAGTTAAACGTAAAGGAATGTAGAGGGTAATAAAACCTTTATTAGATACTAAAGGAATTACTTAATAGAGATTCCAATACAATGTAATTAATTTAGTTCAATGTAAAGGAATGTAGAAGGTAATAAAACCTTTATTAGATACTAAAGGAATTACTTAATAGAGATTCCAATACAATGTAATTAATTTAGTTCAATGTAAAGGAATGTAGAGGGTAATAAAACCTTTATTAGATACTAAAGGAATTACTTAATAGAGATTCCAATACAATGTAATTAATTTAGTTAAATGTAAAGGAATGTAGAGGGTAATAAAACCTTTATTAGATACTAAAGGAATTACTTAATAGAGATTCCAATACAATGTAATTAATTTAGTTAAATGTAAAGGAATGTAGAGGGTAATAAAACGTTTATTAGATACTAAAGGAATTACTTAATAGAGATTCCAATACAATGTAATTAATTTAGTTCAATGTAAAGGAATGTAGAGGGTAATAAAACCTTTATTAGATACTAAAGGAATTACTTAATAGAGATTCCAATACAATGTAATTAATTTAGTTCAATGTAAAGGAATGTAGAGGGTAATAAAACCTTTATTAGATACTAAAGGAATTACTTAATAGAGATTCCTATACAATGTAATTAATTTAGTTCAATGTAAAGGAATGTAGACGGTAATAAAACCTTTATTAGATACTAAAGGAATTACTTAATAGAGATTCCAACACAATGTAATTAATTTAGTTAAATGTAAAGGAATGTAGAGGGTAATAAAACCTTTATTAGATACTAAAGGAATTACTTAATAGAGATTCCAATACAATGTAATTAATTTAGTTAAATGTAAAGGAATGTAGAGGGTAATAAAACCTTTATTAGATACTAAAGGAATTACTTAATAGAGATTCCAATACAATGTAATTAATTTAGTTCAATGTAAAGGAATGTAGAGGGTAATAAAACCTTTATTAGATACTAAAGGAATTACTTAATAGAGATTTCAATACAATGTAATTAATTTAGTTAAATGTAAAGGAATGTAGAGGGTAATAAAACCTTTATTAGATACTAAAGGAATTACTTAATAGAGATTCCAATACAATGTAATTAATTTAGTTAAATGTAAAGGAATGTAGAGGGTAATAAAACCTTTATTAGATACTAAAGGAATTACTTAATAGAGATTCCAATACAATGTAATTAATTTAGTTCAATGTAAAGGAATGTAGAGGGTAATAAAACCTTTATTAGATACTAAAGGAATTACTTAATAGAGATTCCAATACAATGTAATTAATTTAGTTCAATGTAAAGGAATGTAGAGGGTAATAAAACCTTTATTAGATACTAAAGGAATTACTTAATAGAGATTCCAATACAATGTAATTAATTTAGTTCAATTTAAAGGAATGTAGAGGGTAATAAAACCTTTATTAGATACTAAAGGAATTACTTAATAGAGATTTCAATACAATGTAATTAATTTAGTTCAATTTAAAGGAATGTAGAGGGTAATAAAACCTTTATTAGATACTAAAGGAATTACTTAATAGATATTCCAATACAATGTAATTAATTTAGTTCAATTTAAAGGAATGTAGAGGTAATAAAACCTTTATTAGATACTAAAGGAATTACTTAATAGAGATTTCAATACAATGTAATTAATTTAGTTCAATTTAAAGGAATGTAGAGGGTAATAAAACCTTTATTAGATACTAAAGGAATTACTTAATAGAGATTCCAATACAATTTAATTAATTTAGTTAAACGTAAAGGAATGTAGAGGGTAATAAAACCTTTATTAGATACTAAAGGAATTACTTAATAGAGATTCCAATACAATGTAATTAATTTAGTTCAATGTAAAAGAATGTAGAGGGTAATAAAACCTTTATTAGATACTAAAGGAATTACTTAATAGAGATTCCAATACAATGTAATTAATTTAGTTAAATGTAAAGGAATGTAGAGGGTAATAAAACCTTTATTAGATACTAAAGGAATTACTTAATAGAGATTCCAATACAATGTAATTAATTTAGTTAAATGTAAAGGAATGTAGAGGGTAATAAAACGTTTATTAGATACTAAAGGAATTACTTAATAGAGATTCCAATACAATGTAATTAATTTAGTTCAATGTAAAGGAATGTAGAGGGTAATAAAACCTTTATTAGATACTAAAGGAATTACCTAATAGAGATTCCAATACAATGTAATTAATTTAGTTCAATGTAAAGGAATGTAGAGGGTAATAAAACCTTTATTAGATACTAAAGGAATTACTTAATAGAGATTCCAATACAATGTAATTAATTTAGTTAAATGTAAAGGAATGTAGAGGGTAATAAAACCTTTATTAGATTCTAAAGGAATTACTTAATAGAGATTCCAATACAATGTAATTAATTTAGTTAAATGTAAAGGAATGTAGAGGGTAATAAAACCTTTATTAGATTCTAAAGGAATTACTTAATAGAGATTCCAATACAATGTAATTAATTTAGTTCAATGTAAAGGAATGTAGAGGGTAATAAAACCTTTATTAGATACTAAAGGAATTACTTAATAGAGATTCCAATACAATGTAATTAATTTAGTTCAATGTAAAGGAATGTAGAGGGTAATAAAACCTTTATTAGATACTAAAGGAATTACTTAATAGAGATTCCAATACAATGTAATTAATGTAGTTAAATGTAAAGGAATGTAGAGGGTAATAAAACCTTCATTAGATACTAAAGGAATTACTTAATAGAGATTCCAATACAATGTAATTAATTTAGTTAAATGTAAAGGAATGTAGAGGGTAATAAAACCTTTATTAGATACTAAAGGAATTACTTAATAGAGATTCCAATACAATGTAATTAATTTAGTTAAATGTAAAGGAATGTAGAGGGTAATAAAACCTTTATTAGATACTAAAGGAATTACTTAATAGAGATTCCAATACAATGTAATTAATTTAGTTCAATGTAAAGGAATGTAGAGGGTAATAAAACCTTTATTAGATACTAAAGGAATTACTTAATAGAGATTCCAATACAATGTAATTAATTTAGTTCAATGTAAAGGAATGTAGAGCTTAATAAAACCTTTATTAGATACTAAAGGAATTACTTAATAGAGATTCCAACACAATGTAATTAATTTAGTTAAATGTAAAGGAATGTAGAGGGTAATAAAACCTTTATTAGATACTAAAGGAATTACTTAATAGAGATTCCAATACAATGTAATTAATTTAGTTAAATGTAAAGGAATGTAGAGGGTAATAAAACCTTTATTAGATTTTAAAGGAATTACTTAATAGAGATTCCAATACAATGTAATTAATTTAGTTCAATGTAAAGGAATGTAGAGGGTAATAAAACCTTTATTAGATACTAAAGGAATTACTTAATAGAGATTCCAATACAATGTAATTAATTTAGTTAAATGTAAAGGAATGTAGAGGGTAATAAAACCTTTATTAGATACTAAAGGAATTACTTAATAGAGATTCCAATACAATGTAATTAATTTAGTTAAATGTAAAGGAATGTAGACGGTAATAAAACCTTTATTAGATACTAAAGGAATTACTTAATAGAGATTCCAATACAATGTAATTAATTTAGTTCAATTTAAAGGAATGTAGAGGGTAATAAAACCTTTATTAGATATTAAAGGAATTACTTAATAGAGATTTCAATACAATGTAATTAATTTAGTTCAATTTAAAGGAATGTAGAGGGTAATAAAACCTTTATTAGATACTAAAGGAATTACTTAATAGATATTCCAAGACAATGTAATTAATTTAGTTCAATTTAAAGGAATGTAGAGGGTAATAAAACCTTTATTAGATACTAAAGGAATTACTTAATAGAGATTCCAATACAATGTAATTAATTTAGTTCAATTTAAAGGAATGTAGAGGGTAATAAAACCTTCATTAGATACTAAAGGAATTACTTAATAGAGATTCCAATACAATTTAATTAATTTAGTTAAACGTAAAGGAATGTAGAGGGTAATAAAACCTTTATTAGATACTAAAGGAATTACTTAATAGAGATTCCAATACAATGTAATTAATTTAGTTCAATGTAAAGGAATGTAGAAGGTAATAAAACCTTTATTAGATACTAAAGGAATTACTTAATAGAGATTCCAATACAATTTAATTAATTTAGTTCAATGTAAAGGAATGTAGAGGGTAATAAAACCTTTATTAGATACTAAAGGAATTACTTAATAGAGATTCCAATACAATGTAATTAATTTAGTTAAATGTAAAGGAATGTAGAGGGTAATAAAACGTTTATTAGATACTAAAGGAATTACTTAATAGAGATTCCAATACAATGTAATTAATTTAGTTCAATGTAAAGGAATGTAGAGGGTAATAAAACCTTTATTAGATACTAAAGGAATTACTTAATAGAGATTCCAATACAATGTAATTAATTTAGTTCAATGTAAAGGAATGTAGAGGGTAATAAAACCTTTATTAGATACTAAAGGAATTACTTAATAGAGATTCCAATACAATGTAATTAATTTAGTTCAATGTAAAGGAATGTAGACGGTAATAAAACCTTTATTAGATACTAAAGGAATTACTTAATAGAGATTCCAACACAATGTAATTAATTTAGTTAAATGTAAAGGAATGTAGAGGGTAATAAAACCTTTATTAGATACTAAAGGAATTACTTAATAGAGATTCTAATACAATGTAATTAATTTAGTTAAATGTAAAGGAATGTAGAGGGTAATAAAACCTTTATTAGATACTAAAGGAATTACTTAATAGAGATTCCAATACAATGTAATTAATTTAGTTAAATGTAAAGGAATGTAGAGGGTAATAAAACCTTTATGAGATACTAAAGGAATTACTTAATAGAGATTCCAATACAATGTAATTAATTTAGTTCAATGTAAAGGAATGTAGAGGGTAATAAAACCTTTATTAGATACTAAAGGAATTACTTAATAGAGATTCCAATACAATGTAATTAATTTAGTTCAATGTAAAGGAATGTAGAGGGTAATAAAACCTTTATTAGATACTAAAGGAATTACTTAATAGAGATTCCAATACAATGTAATTAATTTAGTTCAATGTAAAGGAATGTAGACGGTAATAAAACCTTTATTAGATACTAAAGGAATTACTTAATAGAGATTCCAACACAATGTAATTAATTTAGTTAAATGTAAAGGAATGTAGAGGGTAATAAAACCTTTATTAGATACTAAAGGAATTACTTAATAGAGATTCCAATACAATGTAATTAATTTAGTTAAATGTAAAGGAATGTAGAGGGTAATAAAACCTTTATTAGATACTAAAGGAATTACTTAATAGAGATTCCAATACAATGTAATTAATTTAGTTCAATGTAAAGGAATGTAGAGGGTAATAAAACCTTTATTAGATACTAAAGGAATTACTTAATAGAGATTCCATTACAATGTAATTAATTTAGTTAAATGTAAAGGAATGTAGACGGTAATAAAACCTTTATTAGATACTAAAGGAATTACTTAATAGAGATTCCAATACAATGTAATTAATTTAGTTAAATGTAATGGAATGTAGAGGGTAATAAAACCTTTATTAGATACTAAAGGAATTACTTAATAGAGATTCCAATACAATGTAATTAATTTAGTTAAATGTAAAGGAATGTAGAGGGTAATAAAACGTTTATTAGATACTAAAGGAATTACTTAATAGAGATTCCAATACAATGTAATTAATTTAGTTCAATGTAAAGGAATGTAGAGAGTAATAAAACTTTTATTAGATACTAAAGGAATTACTTAATAGAGATTCCAATACAATGTAATTAATTTAGTTCAATGTAAAGGAATGTAGAGGGTAATAAAACCTTTATTAGATACTAAAGGAATTACTTAATAGAGATTCTAATACAATGTAATTAATTTAGTTCAATGTATAGGAATGTAGACGGTAATAAAACCTTTATTAGATACTAAAGGAATTACTTAATAGAGATTCTAATACAATGTAATTAATTTAGTTCAATGTAAAGGAATGTAGACGGTAATAAAACCTTTATTAGATACTAAAGGAATTACTTAATAGAGATTCCAACACAATGTAATTAATTTAGTTAAATGTAAAGGAATGTAGAGGGTAATAAAACGTTTATTAGATACTAAAGGAATTACTTAATAGAGATTCCAATACAATGTAATTAATTTAGTTAAATGTAAAGGAATGTAGAGGGTAATAAAACCTTTATTAGATACTAAAGGAATTACTTAATAGAGATTCCAATACAATGTAATTAATTTAGTTCAATGTAAAGGAATGTAGAGGGTAATAAAACCTTCATTAGATACTAAAGGAATTACTTAATAGAGATTCCAATACAATGTAATTAATTTAGTTCAATGTAAAGGAATGTAGAGGGTAATAAAACCTTTATTAGATACTAAAGGAATTACTTAATAGAGATTCCAATACAATGTAATTAATTTAGTTAAATGTAAAGGAATGTAGAGGGTAATAAAACCTTTATTAGATACTAAAGGAATTACTTAATAGAGATTCCAATACAATGTAATTAATTTAGTTAAATGTAAAGGAATGTAGAGGGTAATAAAACGTTTATTAGATACTAAAGGAATTACTTAATAGAGATTCCAATACAATGTAATTAATTTAGTTCAATGTAAAGGTATGTAGAGGGTAATAAAACCTTTATTAGATACTAAAGGAATTACTTAATAGAGATTCCAATACAATGTAATTAATTTAGTTCAATGTAAAGGAATGTAGAGGGTAATAAAACCTTTATTAGATACTAAAGGAATTACTTAATAGAGATTCCAATACAATGTAATTAATTTAGTTAAATGTAAAGGAATGTAGAGGGTAATAAAACCTTTATTAGATACTAAAGGAATTACTTAATAGAGATTCCAATACAATGTAATTAATTTAGTTAAATGTAAAGGAATGTAGAGGGTAATAAAACCTTTATTAGATACTAAAGGAATTACCTAATAGAGATTCCAATACAATGTAATTAATTTAGTTAAATGTAAAGGAATGTAGAGGGTAATAAAACCTTTATTAGATACTAAAGGAATTACTTAATAGAGATTCCAACACAATGTAATTAATTTAGTTCAATGTAAAGGAATGTAGAGGGTAATAAAACCTTTATTAGATACTAAAGGAATTACTTAATAGAGATTCCAATACAATGTAATTAATTTAGTTCAATGTAAAGGAATGTAGAGGGTAATAAAACCTTTATTAGATACTAAAGGAATTACTTAATAGAGATTCCAATACAATGTAATTAATTTAGTTAAATGTAAAGGAATGTAGAGGGTAATAAAACGTTTATTAGATACTAAAGGAATTACTTAATAGAGATTCCAATACATTGTAATTAATTTAGTTCAATGTAAAGGAATGTAGAGGGTAATAAAACCTTTATTAGATACTAAAGGAATTACTTAATAGAGATTCCAATACAATGTAATTAATTTAGTTAAATGTAAAGG
>JBAIZL010000108.1:907500-947500 GCA_036971475.1 Prosapia bicincta
AGTGTTTCTTTCCATTTGGCTCTAATTTTGTTTCTATAATCTTTCTTTTAGCTCCGTACGTGGGAAGCGTTTCCCTTAAATAAAGAAACATGATTATTACATTCCTTAATATTAGTTGAATTATTTAGTGACCACTTTCTGTTTTTCAAAATAATATTTTATTTTTCAATGTAAAACCTATTGTTTTTGTAATGACATTACACTGAAAAAAATGAATTGATAAATTGAATAACTGGAAATGAATCAAATAAACGGAAAAGTTAGGAAATTAGGTTTATTTAAAAATAATAAATTTACTAGTGCTGGTCGAAAAAAGGAGATTGAAAACATCTGTGGTGCCTATACGATACTGCTTGTTTAAAGTGACCAAGAGACTGCTTGTTGGAATGACCGTTAATGGAAGAAAGGTTCGTAGCGGAAGACACAAAGTTAAAGCACAGTAAAATTAAGACAAATTAGGCTACCTTAGTTTGAAGCCTTAAAATATTTTTTAGTTTCTTAAAAATCAACCAATAATAAGAATTTTACAATTCGCATATTTTTAATGAAGGAGAGTTAAAAAAATCTTTGAAAACAATTTTCCCCGATACATACTTTCCACGATGTAATAGTCGAACGATTTAATCCCTCATCGATTTAATCTTTCCACAAGTTCGCGTTTTTAATCAGAATCTTTTATTTCCAGGATTTATCATACTTCTACCTTTTTTAGCCTTCCATCATCCACTGAGGATCATAGGTCATGTGTTACTCCTTTAGGTTGGTAAAAGAATTTTTATTTTGTGTAGCTATCAGTATGTTTTCGCTGCTGTCTTTGATGTCACAAACATCAGAGGTCAAGCTAAACCTCGTTTTTGATTTTTTTAAATGCAATAATCAGTTTTTTTATTTTAAAACTTTCTTAAACCACTATTTTTCCGTGCTAGATAGATTAGGTGTCTAAGATCTACGACAGTTATCAGTCCTATCCAATTCAAGCTGATTTTTCGTGTGTATTTGCTCTATTATAACTTATTACCATTGTATTATTTTTTTTGTTGGTATTATTCATATATTTTTATGGTATTTCTTAACTCTTAGGTACAGTAAGTGAGGTTTAACGGAGTCCCTCGTTCTGTTGTAGCATCTGACTACTAGCCTAACTGAAA
The DNA here is from genome assembly GCA_036971475.1 of Prosapia bicincta. Classification (NCBI taxonomy): domain Eukaryota; kingdom Metazoa; phylum Arthropoda; class Insecta; order Hemiptera; family Cercopidae; genus Prosapia; species Prosapia bicincta. Next base: position 908,649 of record JBAIZL010000108.1, read on the forward strand.
ACATAGTACAATATATATATATATATATATATATATATATATATATATATATATATATATATATAATATTGTCTCTTTTGTAATCGCGTCTCTTTCTTTTCAGGAGCAAAGCAACACATTTAAAGATCATGTCTACATCAAACTATTACAGTATTATCATTTAGTTAATTAGAGCTGTTTACACTTTAAACACAACACCGATGTTTTCTGAAGTGTTGGGTTTTGACCCTGCACTGCAGCCTAGTCCACCTTAGCGATCTCAAGGTCAGAGACACGGTTAAACCTCACGCCCTGTAAATTCCAACGTTTTCGTTCAAACTTATTCATAACTTTCTTCAGCAGAATCAATTAGGCAATAATGTTGATGTATTACAAAATGTTCTATGTGCTATGTTCTTTTCTATTCACTATGCAATGTAACAGAGTTTGTGTTTTTCACTTCCATTTGTTTCTTTATGACGTCATTGAGTACTATTTTAAGTTTTGATGTTTTTAAAGTCATCTTATTCAGTTGATATGTAAGGCATCATTTGCTTACACTAGAATACAGGCGAGTATCACTTGCTTACACTAGAGTACAGGCGAGTATCACTTGCTTACACTAGAGTACAGGCGAGTATCACTTGCTTAAACTAGAGTATAGGCGAGTATCACTTGCTTACACTAGAGTACAGGCGAGTATCACTTGCTTACACTAGAGTACAGGCGAGTATCACTTGCTTAAACTAGAGTATAGGCGAGTATCACTTGCTTACACTAGAGTACAGGCGAGTATCACTTGCTTACACTAGAGTACAGGCGAGTATCACTTGCTTACACTAGAGTACAGGCGAGTATCACTTGCTTACACTAGAGTACAGGCACGTACAGTCAGTATGACTACCATCGCTTGGACAACAAAGGAAGGGGTTATGAACTTAGGTAAGGCCAAGGTAGGGGGGTAATATACCTTGTATAGAATATAGGAGAGATCGTGACACTACATAAGTAGAGCTCTGTACTCGAAGTACCTAGCTTCTATCAGGAACCTGTTTGGGTGGTTAAAAGTCACACCACATAAGTAGAGTTCTGTACTCGAAGTACCTACCTTCTCTCAGGAACCTGTATGGGTGGTTAACCGTCACACCACATAAGTAGAGTTCTGTACTCGAAGTACCTAGCTTCTATCAGGAACATCTATGGGTGGTTAACCGTCACACCACATAAGTAGAGTTCTGTACTCAAAGTACCTAGCTTCTATCAGGAACCTGTGTGGGTGGTTAACCGTCACACCACATAAGTAGAGTTCTGTACTCGAAGTACCTAGCTTCTATCAGGAACCTCTATGGGTGGTTAACTGTCACACCACATAAGTAGAGTTCTGTACTCGAAGTACCTAGCTTCTATCAGGAACCTGTATGGGTGGTTAACTGTCACACCACATAAGTAGAGTTCTGTAATCGACGTACCTAGCTTCTATCAGGAACCTGTATGGGTGGTTAACTGTCACACCACATAAGTAGAGTTCTGTACTCGAAGTACCTAGCTTCTATCAGGAACCTGTATGGGTGGTTAACTGTCACACCACATAAGTAGAGTTCTGTACTCGAAGTACCTAGCTTCTATCAGGAACCTGTATGGGTGGTTAACCGTCACACCACATAAGTAGAGTTCTGTACTCGAAGTACCTAGCTTCTATCAGGAACCTGTATGGGTGGTTAACCGTCACACCACATAAGTAGAGTTCTGTACTCAAAGTACCTAGCTTCTATCAGGAACCTGTATAGGTAGTTAACCGTCACACCACATAAGTAGAGTTCTGTACTCAAAGTACCTAGCTTCTATCAGGAACCTGTATGGGTGGTTAACCGTCACACCACATAAGTAGTTTTCTGTACTCGAAGTACCTAGCTTCTATCAGGAACCTGTATGGGTGGTTAACTGTCACACCACATAAGTAGAGTTCTGTACTCGAAGTACCTAGCTTCTATCAGGAACCTGTATGGGTGGTTAACTGTCACACCACATAAGTAGAGTTCTGTACTCGAAGTACCTAGCTTCTATCAGGAATCTGTATGGGTGGTTAACCGTCACACCACATAAGTAGAGTTCTGTACTCGAAGTACCTAGCTTCTATCAGGAACCTGTATGGGTGGTTAACCGTCACACCACATAAGTAGAGTTCTGTACTCAAAGTACCTAGCTTCTATCAGGAACCTGTATAGGTAGTTAACCGTCACACCACATAAGTAGAGTTCTGTACTCAAAGTACCTAGCTTCTATCAGGAACCTGTATGGGTGGTTAACCGTCACACCACATAAGTAGTTTTCTGTACTCGAAGTACCTAGCTTCTATCAGGAACCTGTATGGGTGGTTAACTGTCACACCACATAAGTAGAGTTCTGTACTCGAAGTACCTAGCTTCTATCAGGAACCTGTATGGGTGGTTAACTGTCACGCCACAATGAAAGAAGAGTTGTAGGAAAGTAAGAATCGATTTACTTCAGACAAAGGAAATAAGAATAATATCGTGGTGATACGAGGGGGGTCATGTTTGCGCACGTGCTTTCATTTGAGGTGAGAAAACGTACCTGATCTCATTTGAAATCTTCGGAGAAATGATTACCAGCTACTCTGACCAACTATATTTTTCTTTAAAAAAATTTTCTTTCTAAACATTTTCGATTCGTACAAAAAATGTATATTTTATTATTTATTTCTACTCCTGATAAATGCTATTTTATTAAGAGCTTAAGCAGTTTTCCTTGTATTATGTATTCGAGATTTTATCTTTATGTCGTCTTGCCAAAATTTATTTTTTAGCTATTTGTAGTTTCACTCCATCACAGTATTCTTACCAACATTGCTCTTAAAGTCTCAACAGATATTATAACAATGAAATTGTAATTTGCAGAGATCGTAGGTTTTATATGACCTACTTGAATTCACTTAAGTAATGGTTTATCTGATTTACTACGTCATTACAGCATTGTCTTATCTAAACTGCAATGTATGCATCGTCAAGTGCTGTGTACCTTGCCAGAAACAGATGACGTCACCGTCTTTATAACGCGCTGGAGTACACCGTTCGTCCCGAACATCTGTTTTCAACTGTCTTATTATAATCCATGCGAACTATTTGCGAGACGTGTTTTATTAAGATTTTACTATTTGATTGAGTACCTTGAACCAGTAACACAAGGACAAATCCAAAATCAGATTTTCAAACCATACGTTTTAAAATAATGTTCTTCAAAGAGTCTATTTTGAATTGTGGGGGATTTTAATTAATACAAATTGATTCAGTCAAGCAAGACATTTGGTACTTTGTATAGAGAATTGAACACTTAGTATCGTACACATATGTAGAAGGTAATACACAGATAGAACCAGAAAATACGAATGAGAACAGAAAGAATTGTAATTTTGTAACTCTAAGGGAATATTTATTTCAAACAGTTTCACCCGTATGTTATATGTTTCCGGTTTCGATACACGGAAAGGATGCATTACCGATGCCCAAAGATTTGCTAAAAAAAGGTTTGAGATCTTGAAAATGCAGGTCACTAGATGTGTTCTGAGAAAGTCTTAGACCAGTTGTGGTGTTAATCACAAAGAGATGCATCTTCTGAATACAGAACACTGCATAGCGATAGGAATGGCGTTATTAGAAAAAAAGCTGTATTACTGGTCATCTTTTGAGCCACGATTAATATATTTGTCGTTGTATTAACAAGGTGGCTGCAAGTATTACTATTTCACCGTTGGATTGCCTGAGTGATTACTGTTTATATATATATAGTTATATATGCATATGCTGATACGTATTCCTTCACGGAACACCTTAACGGATGTACCCCAGATAATAACTATTCATCATATATATACATCCGCGATGATTACAAAAATTGTTTTTCGCTCTCTCTCTCTCTCTCTCTCTCTCTATATATATATATATATATATATATGTAATATGTTTTCTTGTTTAATAATTTAAAACAATATAGGTTTTTCAAATACAAGAATAATATATATATATATTGTACATATATATTTATATTACAATATATTATATATTACATAATATATATAGATGTCGGTACAGTACCAATATAGATGTTGGTACTGTTAGCCAACGAAAAGCTTTGAATTGTAAATTCAATTATAATTTTTGTATATATATATATATATATATATATATATATTTTAAAACAACACAGGTTATTCAAATACAAGAATATTTATTATTTTGGATATAAAATAATAAATATTCTTGTATTTGAATAACCTGTGTTGTTTTAAATTATTAAACAAGAAAACGTATTTTATATTTATATATATATATATATATATATATATATATATATATATATATATATATATATATATATATAAACTAAATGTACTCATTTTGATTAAATAAAATATTACAAACTGTATATTTACATGTATAAGATAAAATATAAATACTTTATTGTTAAATCTTTTAATGAGATTATAATTAAAATATGACAAATTACACTGGGCGTTTGTTACACACAATACAAATTATCTACCTGTATAAATTTATACAATTATTTTAAAATATGTCATAGAACGTTATATTGAAAAAATATATAAAAAATGTTTTACAATATAATAATTTGTTTGACGAAAATATTAGAGTGTAGGTCTAAATACAGGAAGATTTGGGTTTTAGAAGCAGAAATATATTGCTCTTGGATAGTCTTCTAACACTGATAAGGGTGGAAGTTTTCTCAATTATTATCTTTTAAGTTTAGGTTTTCTTTAATGAGATAATTAATGCGTTAGTGATCTATCAGAAATGGAATAAACCTTGAATGTCTATATTTTACTTTATAACTGCTTTAATTATTTTCTGTATAAAAAGCACAATTTTATCTAGTCTTATTTAACTAGCATGCTAGACCTAGCGTTTACCTATTTACCTAGCATGCTAGTCTAATAATTGTTCTCGATTACTTCAAATATTATCTGATTTTTAAAATCAGATTTATAAAACAAATATATATAAATTTTAAAAAATAATTTTTAAAACAGTATAAGAAACAATACAAGTTTGTTTATGAGGACGTTAATCGTTTTATAAAATGTACAGTAAATAGTTTTCTAAACTCGTACATGTTGCTAAGTTAGTAGCCCTACTAAACGGAAGTAGTAAAGTCGATGAAAAGTTAGACTGCACTTCAAGGTGTTCACTGTCAACAATCGCAAGCAGTATCAAAATTTGATTACCTGAAGGACAATATTTTATCATCCGAACGATCATTCGAATGTTACAATGTATCGGTTGTTAACGTATATTTCATGGTTTCAGAATTTGCGTCCTATTCGTCCCTGCCGGAGATGGTGTTTCCAGTGGTGTATATTAAACGTCGTTCGATTTTACAATATTTTTTATTCAGTTTTAGTTTCGACGAATGGTTAGAAATTTCAGAGATTTCTTTTACTCTGCAAGTTTGATCACGATTTAGTTCGTCAAAGGTAATATTTAACGAAAAGCCTCCCCCCCCCCCCAATGTGCTGCAATATCATTAATGGGAGTTTAGACTAATTGGTGCTCATTTTTGTTTTGTTTTGTAAAACCAAATTAACGGCGAATCGGTTAAGTAGTTTATATTTTTATTTCTGGTATTGTGTCGTTTGGTTACTATTATGATAAGTTGGCTAGCTACTGACAGAAAGTGTAATGCCATCATACATTGAATAATGCTTTATTTTAGTACAGAAAACTATTTTATCTAACACAACCTATTGTTTTCGTAATGAGAATTACAAACATAGCTCATGTGTTCAACTACTTAGATTTGCTTTGCATTTGAACACAATTACAAAAAGTAGTGGAAAAAAAATATAAAGATCCTGATGTAACTTTTGAACAAATTACATTTCATTAACTATGCAAAGGTCCACTTGAAACATTAAAGGCCTCTTCCATATAACCCTTTCTGATTGTATCTACAAACCAACAATGTTTAAGTTGTTAAAACCCAGCTTGTAAAACACTTAACTGCTCTCAATAACTCACGCGGTGACGTCATGGATGCAATATGTTGCAATGGCAATATCTTTAAGTGCAACGTCGTTGAAATAAACGCAGTAAGTACTTGTTTACAGTAATTGGTGATTTGAAACAATGAAGAATTAATTCTTCGACAGTTGTATAGGTCGCACTGAGAGACAGCTGTTGGGAAGCACGATAGAAGCATGGTTCTGAAAAATTAGCATAAATTTCACGTTCATTATTGAATAGCCAGGTGTTAACTTTGATTATTTTGCCAGCAAAAATTTGTTTATATAATAATTGTTTACTGATATTTTTTTCATAACTAATAACCTTTAAAACGATTAATAAATAATGATTAAACCCACAATTTTAACTTGAAAAACGTTAACAGTCTAATCTCACAATCAACTTAGAGCTTCTGAGGGCCCAAAACCGATGTTTACATCTTGAAGTGGAGAAAGACAAAAATATGATCTTTTTCAGAGATGGTCTAATATGTCTGTACATATTCATAAACATGACGGGGGTAACGCTAACATCTGTTTTCGACTTTACTTAGAGGTTATGTTAAGGTTATGTTTAAGAAATTTACTACATATCCACATATCTTATATTTCACTAAATTTTATGATTACGTATGCTTTCATACAACAGCTGCCTCTAATACTCATGAGCTACGTTACTCTATACTGTCCTTTAGTAGTAAACTGAATTACTATTGGTAATAATAGTAAGTTGAAGTTAACGTATTTGTTTGAATTTATCATGTGTTTTTAATTTAAATTTACTATGGTTGTTTTACACTACTACTACTATTTTAATTCTTATTAAAACAATAGAAATAGAAACACAAATATAAATTTCCAGGCCACTATAAAAATTGTTCGCGAATTTTCTGTGAACCATTCACTGATACAAAAACTGATAAAATGAAACAAGATTTATTCACCAATTTTCTGGTAAAGGTTTCACACAGAAACGGTAAAAAAGTGTATTTTTTTAACTGTAAAAATTGATTTCGGATAAATTGTCCTAATTGTTTGGAACTATCAACCTAAATGTTTCGAGTTCGATTCGCAGTAGCGACAAAGACTTTTCTAGCCTTCAGGTTGGCCCAGCCTGTGCGAGAAATAATACTTATAATATAAGTAAATGTATTCTTGTAAATAATATTCGAGTTGGCTTGTGAGTTAAGGTTATAAAGAATGTGATAAATGTTTGGTAATTTAATGTACGGGGAACTTAATTAAATAGATTTATAAAAAAATTATTAATAATGAATTGAGAACAATTTAAAATTCGATATTATTGTAAATTAATTTAGCGTTAAATTTTGTCTTTAATTTATATAATTTTGTTATATTTACATTTTATTATTATTACAGTTTTGTCAAACTTGAATATTTATAGTCATCACGTTTTGTTCATTGTAAATATATTTGTAAGCTTGGTAATAAATCTGGCAACGCCCAAATCAGGTTCTAACTTTTGTAAAAATATGATATATTCCATTTCTTTATTTTAAGGTTATGTTTGTGGTAGCATCACTGTTGATGATGACATGAGTGATAGAAACGTGTGTGAAAATGAGGTTTATAACTGTCGTTGAGTATATTTATTGTGTTTAAAACTTTTTTGTTAATTTTAGAATATAACAATGAGTGGAAGATATTGAAAATCGTGTATAGCTCGGTATGTTGTTTAACGGTCTTCCAAAACAGTATCCTTATGGTATAAAAACAATGCATTTTAGTTATGAACATAATCCTCCTCAAAGTTAATTCTAATACAAATCCAATCTAGCAGCCATATACGGCAAATTCATATAATAAACGGTTACATTGTATAGATCTTCTGACGATTCCATAAAATAGTGTCATAAACAGTTAGATTAATGTTTGTGGGACCTAAATATAGTACAATGCGCATTAGTGCAGCTCAATCTCTCCTCCAAAATGTTAATTATTTGAAAATTCCCATATAAAAGAATTTGAATATAAATATATATATATATATATATATATATATATATATATATATATATATTCTTGATATCTTACATTATCCATTGTTTTTCCGTTGCTCTGACTTTATGAAGTTAATATATTACTATTGTAAGTAATTTTATCCACAATTAAGTGCAATGATTTTACCTTGAGTGATGAGGCGCCTTTCGGTCACTTGACCATTGTCGAATCACTGATGATTTTTTCTCAATTTTTCTGGTGCGGAACTTCGGTCCTTCGTGTTGGTAATTGTTGACGTCATATACTCATAAGACTCACGACTCAAGAAGAAACGTATATGACGTCAACAATTACCAACACGAAGAACCGAAGTTTCGCACCAGTAAAAATTGAGAAAAAATAATCAGTGATTCGACAATGGTCAAGTGATCGAAATGCGCCTCATCAATCAAGGTGAAATCATTGCACTTAATGGTGAATAAAATTACTTACAATAGTAATATATTAACTTCATATATATATATATATATATATATATATATATATATATATATATATATATATATATATATATATAGAGAGAGAGAGAGAGAGAGAGAGAGGCTGGAAAAGGATTAATCGGGAAATTATTACAATGAAAATATTGGAAAAATCTCCAATACGACAAAAATAACAATTAAAACAACTTACTTGAGATTAAACCCTTATGTACATTTCGATGGCCACGTCATCATCATCAGAGTTTCTTATTACAGAACTACTATCTAGCAAACAAGAAGTTACAAACTACAGTGACCTCTATCGGAAATGAGTTTAGGATTACATGATTTTAATAAGAAAGAGAATATGGTTGGACATTAAATATAATTAACAAATAATAGATTATAATGACACAGAGGAAAATTAGTTTGTTTTTATAAACTTAAATAATAGTTTTATGTTTTATTGACATTTAATTATGTTTACATTTCAGGTAAATAAAGTTAAACTTGATTATTATTGTTGCATTTAAATTATTTTATTAAGAACCAATTACTCCGAAACTAAAATTTTAATACGTTTCTTTGTTGTTTAAGCGTTGAAAAATTTCATTCTACGATAGTAATATTTTTTTCTGTTACATAAATTTTACAGCGTCACCTAAACGGTAAATATTACACATACAAATCAGGATAGTAAGTTTTTTTAATACAAATGGCGCAAAGTGCATGAAAATCGCGTTTGGGTCAGAAAATAATATAAGGTTTTTGTCATCATTTCAACTTTGCGATAAAATAGGAATGAATTCTTTCTCTAGTCCTAACTCAAATAATGCATTTACAATGCTTCAAACATTTAAAGAAATTATACTTAATTAAATGTATACGTGCTTAAATACTGAATTACTTGATAATTTAAAATACTAGACTATAGAACCACATTCAGAGAATGGGACTTGTAAGTAGAAAAAAAAACTTAATAATTCAACCGTTCAAGAAATGCTTAACTGTTAATTCTGTTCCGAAAGCAAATAACGCGTAACCTGTTTTATACATTTATGTTATTTAAATTATTCTATAACTGATAATTTATTTTTATCTGAAATTTTTAAAGTGTGTTATTGACAACTACTCAATTCATGAAATGTTTTAATTGTTCTATATATAGTTACAATATTAACTTTTTATATTGCAGTTTGTAGAGGTGAAAATTCGTAATTGGTTTATAACATATATTTATGAATTTGAAACTTCTTTAGTTGTGCATAGAGCATTTTTCGGCGTCAGTAAAAATTATAAATATGATGCCACAATTCAAATGCCAGTTTTTCGGAGGAAATACGATTCGTCCCGAAGATTTACGGAAATCGCCGTTTAATGTTATCAGCGCTGTGTTACCAGCGTTATACGTCGTAAAACAAAGATTGTTGTGGAATTTTCATGAAAAATCGCAGAACGTAAACACCTCGAATGTCTGAGTTTTAATATTAATACAAGGTGTAGGAACACATAGTCACAAGTAGATAATTGAAGGAAATACTATATAAAGTGTTTGTGTATTTCAAAAACAACAAGGTAAACAGGTGGTGACAAATTTAACTTGACGTTTTGTAAAATCTGCTGTATGAATAGCAGATATATTATTTTGACGGAGAGACGGCGAATAGAATACTAGAATGCATTTCGAACGAAGTAACGTGTTTTATGTGAAATAAAAAATATTTAAATAAAAATAATTAAATTCAATTAAATATGATTAAAAGATTTATACTTATAGTGATTGTCTGATTTTAAAAAAACTCTGGTTTTAAAAAGATACCCTTTATAAATTTAAAGACTTTAAAAAATTTAGAAAAAAATTAGTCTCAAATGTAAGATCGTGGTCGAAAAAAATTCGAAGAGGAGACTCTAATGAAGAATACTGTAAGCGAAAACTCCTGGAAATGATAAAGAAGAAGAATAAAACAAAAGGTGAAATAACCAGGAATTAAAACTGACAGCTGAGGGCATCTATAACTTGTAATTATACTGTTTCTTTAGCATTGCGTAATTTAAGGCATGATATTTAGCTGTGTAAGAGCGCTATCCCATATTCAATGCACTACTTACTATCCATGTATTCACTTATATACAATTATATAGACGCAATCTGCCTTCAAGGTTCTGTCACGCGGAATTAATATAATACTTATAATAAACTGTGTAATATCAAGCACAGAACAATTCATATGGTAATAAAGTAATTACAGAATATGATGACGTCATTCTTTAAGTTTCTGAATTCGTGTTACACGTTGGCTGGATATATTAAACTTAGTTAAATCTGAACGACATAAACTTTGGTAAATTGTTTGTTTTCGATATTGAGTAAAAGATTTGTTAGTTTTCACGAATATATATATATATATATATATATATATATATATATATATATATATATATATATCGCAATATGTATTCTTGTGTATTAATAAAGAACTAAGTGAAAATACAAATACAAGAATTATAATTGAATTTAGAATTTAATATTCCTGATGATGTTGGTACTGTTAGCCAACGAAAAGCTTTGAATTGTAAATTCAATTATAATTCTTGTATTTGTATTTTCACTTAGTTCTTTATATATATATCGCAATATGTATTCTTGTGTATTAATAAAGAACTAAGTGAAAATACAAATACAAGAATTATAATTGAATTTACAATTTAATATTCCTGATGATGTTGGTACTGTTAGCCAACGAAAAGCTTTGAATTGTAAATTCAATTATAATTCTTGTATTTGTATTTTCACTTAGTTCTTTATATATATATCGCAATATGTATTCTTGTGTATTAATAAAGAACTAAGTGAAAATACAAATACAAGAATTATAATTGAATTTACAATTTAATATTCCTGATGATGTTGGTACTGTTAGCCAACGAAAAGCTTTAAATTGTAAATTCAATTATAATTCTTGTATTTGTATTTTCACTTAGTTCTTTATATATATATATATATATATATATATATATATATATATATATATATATATCGCAATATGTATTCTTGTGTATTAATAAAGAACTAAGTGAAAATACAAATACAAGAATTATAATTGCATTTACAATTTAATATTCCTGATGATGTTGGTACTGTTTGCCAACGAAAAGCTTTGAATTGTAAATTCAATTATAATTCTTGTATTTGTATTTTCACTTAGTTCTTTATATATATATATATATTAGTACCAGCTTCATGATACTTAGTATATGAAGCTAGTTTTTCTGTTTTAGTAACAAAAAAAATACAGAAATTTTGTAAAAATATTTTGTTAGATAATTACTTTCCTGAAGATACTGGTATTAATTTATCGGCGAAAAGCTTTGAATAAATATATTCATTAAAAGTATTCTTGTATTTGAAATATTTTTAATTTATTAAATATATTACAAGAAAACATATCACCATTTTTAATATATATATATATATATATATATATATATATATATATATATATATATATATATATATGTGTGTGTGTGTGTTTGTGTGTGTGTGTGTGTGTATTTGTTTTAAAGAAAATATACAAAACTAAAACTCTTTAGTTCAAATAAATGCATTTACAACACACAGATGATGCGAAAACACTTCGGTACCCACATGACTCATAATGGCTCGTCCCAGAGGCTACAAAGAAAACCAATGATAACATTAAACGAATACAATGCATGTTGATTGTAAAGCCAAATAATTCTAAAAGGATAACGTGATCAAGGATTAGACAGAAGATGAAGTCCTGGTTGGTTTCGAAACAAAACTCACTCTTTCCGAATCTCAGGTGGTTGTGCTTATGAATCTAGGAGTAACGCCAGTCCCGTGTTTGGATACTATTGGATAGAATATTGACTAAGAAAACACATTGCAGTAGCCGAACTCTCCTGAACACAATATAGAGCCTAAGGGTTTGATGAATCGGTCCCCAGATAGACTTTTGTGCAGGTTGCATGTGTAGATTGTTTATGGTGCAATAATAAGATGTGCATAGAAACCAGAAGGTACACATGTAACGAAGTTAGATGGTGTATCTTGAAATAACATCATGCAGGCTATTAACAACTCGTAACATGTTCTAGATCCAAATTTAACCAGTAAATTATGTACATAAGCATTCGCTTACAACAAACGACGATCTGATACAGATTTGTCTGGTTGTATGACTACTATTTATTTATAACATTTACGACGTTTTGTTGGCTTCATCAAAAACAATATAATTTTAAAGTAAAAGAAAATTACTTAAGTGTGACAGGTAAACTAACATGCTTGTTTGAGAACATGTTGAATTTGTTTCAATATCAGTTAATTACTGAGGACTATAATGATTAGCAAAAAACAATAATTGAAAATCTGGTTCATTTAATATGAATTACATTAAAGCGCACTTCATCAGTGTATTTATGGTTTATCACTACATAGATCAGATTATAATAATTATTATATTTTAACCTAGGTTTATAAATATATAATATTTAACTTACATAGATGTATATATATATATATATATATATATATATATATACACATACATATACTCATATACATACATAAAAACACAATGGAACTGTCTAAAATGTCACATTTTATCGTTTCAAGCGCAATTTTAAATTTTATAAATTTTAAAAAGTTGTGTAGTCAGAATAGGGAAGGTAAAACAAAATGAAAATCCCTTAGGCATAAAGTAATTTGAATCTAACGAGATTAAGGTGTAGAAACAATGCCATAACCGGGAGAAAGGGTTTTGATACATATTTGAAAGAGGGATAAAGTGTTAAAATCCACTTTATCCACTTTGGTCTTAGAAAGACCATCGACATTCGAGAGGACGCAGAACAGAAAGAGAAAAAATACAAAAAATGCCTACAGAAAGATATATAGCAGAATGAAGTAATTTGTGCAAACATCGACCAAAAGTATATATGTGGGGGGAGGAGAATACACAGGAAATGACGAAATACCCAAAATTCAGCAGTAGACAATTTGGAGACTGAGGATTGCGTGATAGACGCGGCGGGGTGGATAATGCGTGGGAAGACGCACAAATTTTGGTTATAATGGTATCAAACATCAAATGGGAGGTTGTGTGAGAAGCGCTCCGTTTTTAGGAACGCCCAAAGGAAGTTTTAAAACATAAAGAGCAATAAAAATGCAGGGCTAAGAGCGAGAGTGAAATGGCTGAGATGTAGTGTCGCGTGTTTTAATACCCTTTTTGGGAGAAAACTCTCGAAAAACGAAATTTGAGTCAGGGCTAATATAAAAAAAAGAACAGTGCCTAAAATTGGAGTGTTTAAACAATTTACGGTTGCGGGCGTTGAGTCGTTGGGCCAGTCCGTGACAAACAAACAAACACACACATACACACATACACACACACACACACACATATATATATATATATATATATATATATATATATATATATATATATATATACATACATGTGTATACATGTGTGTGTTTGTGTGTGAGTGTGTGTCTTTGTGTGTATATGTGTGTGTACTTGCGTGCGTGTGTGTTTGGGGTGTGTGTGTGTGTGTTTATAATGTCTGTGAGTGTACTTTCATATATAAATGAAAGTTATCTAGTTTTATAAAAATTTAAACTTTTAGACAAATAAATTTCAATAATGTTTTTCAAATAAATTTTTAAATTAATTATTTTGACAAATACAATTGCTTGCTTCAACTCCGTTGCTGTTTTTTTGTGTTAATAGCTGTGTTTTCCTCTTCACCAGTTTGTTTTACAATGTTTTCTTACTTCAAACAATCGAATTGAGATTGAATTTTGTGCAATATAGAAACTTTAGCAATATAAGTCTCATTAGGGCAGCTTCCTGTTCGGAGAGATTGATAAAGTGCGCTCTTTAAACCTGTTTTTCAATTCTTGCCCGAAAACTTTCTTTTCTCGGTTTTTAGGGTTTGTTGACTCGTTAAAAAAATGACTCGTCTCCTTTCATGGAAATATTAATGAAATCGTACAAATGTATATAATTCAAATATTGGGGTTTTTTTGTATTTTTAGTGTCAAATATTTTACCTTTTCAAAGATGATATTCTAGTGTAGTATAACCATGCCAATGACTAGGACGTTAGTTATATTGAATATTTTCCTATTTTATTTGTTAGGATTTGTCGGAAAGAAATAATGTAAACACATAATATATAATTTCAAATACATAGTCAGATATAAAAATAAATAGCAACAAATTTAATATTAGGTTATTTACAAATGAGCTATAAGAATTGCAAATGAGGTTTGATAGAAATGAGCTTTAGTGTTACGCTATTTACAAATGAGCGACATTTTTATGATAGTTACAAATGAGCTTAGTTTAATTACGAATGAACTACAGTAATAAGTTTAATTACAAATAAGCTATATTATTAGCTAGTTGCAAATGAGGGATTTTATTAGTTTAATTACAAATGAGTTATAGTATTAGGTTACTTAAAGATGAGCTATTTTAATAGATTAAATACAAATGAGCTCTAATATTTGGTTAGGTAAATACAATTGTTAGGCACATTGGATATCATATGACCTTCGTGTATAGGACATCCGGGTAATTGTTGAAAACAATATTACAGATGTCGTCATAACACTGGCCTGGGGCAATAATTTAGTGTACACGGAGTTAAGTATCAAACGAGCTGGTATAACGAAGTAGAGATATAGGTATAAAGTTAGAAATAAGTAGGGATAACACTACTTGTAACATATAAATGTGTTCAAGAGCACAGTGATTATAAACCACATAAAATAATATTGTAACAGTCCCGTAATACAAGATTTTATCTAAACAATAACGCATAACAGTATAGTGGAATCAGTATTAAACATTTGATTTATATATCATATGGTTTAATCAATAAAACAATTTAGTTCAACTCTTGATTAACAACTATGAGATTGGATATTTTATTTATGCCAGACTAGTAATTAGTAATTATAGTAAATACGTATGCCGTAGTTTACAACCTTGTGCAGCTTTCACTCACAAACGGATAAAACTAAAAATAGTCTGTATTCAGGATTTATGAAAACTGAGAGTGCGTCTCTAAAAGAACATAAGTTCCAGATCCATTCCCTGGATCATCGGGGGCCCTAATCCTAGGAAACACGATCTTAGCGCTGCTCAATGGATACAAATGCATGGCTCAAGTAGTGAGGGCACTCTACAGAAGACTCTTGCTTAGAGTTATAATGGTCCCCGAGATTATAAACTTAGCAGATGTTACTGCGAGGATTTGTCACTGCGTGTAACCAATTTTATTGTTAGAGACTGGGGAATTATATAGATACATTCTTCTAGAAGATTTATTGGAGGTCTAAAAATAAAAAAAACCTTCATAGATAGGTATTTGATGCATAAAATAGTCACAAAAATGCTCATAAAATAGTCATTGTACTGCTAATATAGGAACGTATTGTGAATATTCTCCACGACAGCCACTCCTACAACTCTTACGATTAGCAATGAACGCATTCCACTTTTTTAATAAAAAGTATTTTCATATCTGTTTGAGTTCGCCTAAATTAAAGTAATAAATAAAGTAATACGAAATTCCCTATTGACTTATCAAACAGTGCATATGTATTTAGTTCTAAGATATTTTATTTCATACGATTTATTAAATTTAACAAAATCTTGAAATATTTTAAAAGATCATTATAAAAATTATTTTAAATTGGATAAAAATATAACTCATTACACACACACACACACACACACACACACACACACACACACACACACACACACACACACACACACACACACACACACACACACACACACAAACACAAATACAATCACAAACACAATCACAAACACAAACGCAAACTCAAATACAAATACAAACAAGTTTAAGTACATTATGGTAAGTGATAAGTGAATACAAGAAGAAAGTGTTGCAATAGTATATATATATATATATATATATATATATATATATATATATATATATATATATATATTTGCTTTGACGTCCACAAGCCCTAAGCCGTATTCAAAGATTCAAGTTTGTAGAAAATTTGTACAATAAGCTGTATAAAGCGATTTTTACCGAAAACAACTTAAGATATGGGCTTTATAAATTTAACCTGAGAAAATATTTTTTCTCTTTTCATCTTTATAATACTAAACATTAAATATATTAGCAAATTCTTCAATAATTTTTGGCGTCTAAAAATTTATTTAAAATTAGACTGTGCAATTTACTGTTATGTGCTAATTATAAAGAAAATCATCCAAACAGTTGCCAACAATGTTGATGGGTTCCATCAACATATGTTTTCCATCATTGCGCTGTGCGATTTATATCTCATCCGGCATTTTTACATTCATAATTCTAATTAAAATTTATAATTATTTAGAATTTATGATCAATTGTAATGACCGAATTATAATTTTATTCAAGTTCAGTATTATAAAACGTTTTTTTGTAAAAATACAAATAAATACAAATAACTTTAGATTTTCCCCCGGTTCTTCTGAAAGAAATAAAATGTTTGGGTTTAATAATTTATTTTCCTGACAGTGGCATACGTACATAGTAGACGTGGCATAAGTACATAGTAGACGTGGCATACGCGCAAAGTAGACGTGGCATACGCGCATAGTAGACGTAGCATACGTACATAGTACACGCGGCATACGCGCATAGTAGACGTGGCATACGTACATAGTAGACGTGGGATCCGCGCATAGTAGACGTGGCATACGTACATAGTATACGTGGCATACATACTTAGCAGAAGTGGCATACGTACTTAGCAGACGTGGCATACGCGCATAGTAGACGTGGTATACGCGCATTGTAGACGTGGTATATGTACATAGTAGACGTGGCATATGAACATAATAGACGTGGCATACGCGCATAGTAGACGTGGCATACGTACATAGTAGACATGGCATACGTACATAGTAGACGTGGGATCCGCGCATAGTAGACGTGGCATACGTACATAGTATACGTGGCATACGTACTTAGCAGAAGTGGCATACGTACTTAGCAGACGTGGCATACGCGCATAGTAGACGTGGCATACGCGCATTGTAGACGTGGTATATGTACATAGTAGACGTGGCATATGAACATAATAGACGTGGCATACGCGCATAGTAGACGTGGCATACGTACATAGTAGACATGGCATACGTACATAGTAGACGTGGCATACGCGCATAGTAGACGTGGCATACGTACATAGTAGACGTGGCATACGTACTTAGCAGACGTGGCAGACGCGCTTAGTAGTCGTGGTATATGTACATAGTAGACGTGGCATACGCGCATAGTAGACGTGGCATACGTACTTAGCAGACTTGGCATATATACATAGTAGACGTGACATACGTACATAGTAGACATGGCAGACGTGGCAGACGCGCTTAGTAGTCGTGGTATATGTACATAGTAGACGTGGCATACGCGCATAGTAGACGTGGCATACGTACTTAGCAGACTTGGCATATATACATAGTAGACGTGGCATACGTACATAGTAGACATGGCATACGTACATAGTAGACGTGGCATACGTACATAGTAGACGTGGCATACGTACATAGTAGACATGGCATACGTACATAGTAATGTAGTTAAGGCAAAGCACTATGTATTAACATACAATTGTTTAATTGTAAGTACAACACTGACTTTGGATTTTCGTGAAATTCTACATTTCCATGTATCTCCATCGTATCGAAAACTGCCAGGCAGAGGTTTTGGTATGCTCATTAGTAATTTGGCTGAAGATTATACGATTGATCAAATGACAACGCTTGAAATCAAACCGGATAAATTAAGATACAGCCAATTATTTTGGGTTAGATGACGTCAGAGCGCGAAATAAAGATGTTGCATGAGGGAGCTTAGTAATAGGTAAGTGGAAAGTTTTCATCTGTGGAAGGCTTTTCTGAAAATGCAATCTTCCTCTTTGAAGAAGAAACTTACCATGTTTCTACAACCTTTTTATTCATTTGAAAACTCACCTTTGTTTATTGTGGATTTATTTTATTTAACAAGACCGAGTTTTAAGCATTGTGTAGAATGAAAGAAAGTTTTATTTGGGGGGTGGGGTTGTATTACTTTCATTCTGATACGATTCGTTTAAAAATAATAAAGTTTCTAGGTTCCATGAATATTCCATAAAATATATTGTAATAGTTTACAAGGTTTTTTATGAACGATTATTCTTTATCTAATTATTGAATAATTAATGTATTCCATTGTTGTGAGTCAGTCACATTTAATTATTGGATTATTGTTTGTTAGTAAAAAATTACATTGTTGTAGTTTAATCTTCCCCTTTTATTTTAATTAAACTTTATTTAACGATTGACTAAATCCATAAATAAATCAATTCTGAAAATCCCTCACGCAATTTCCCGTCAAAGATTCTTTTCGAAAAATGTCTGTGAGTGACTAAACAGCTGACTAAGTTTACGTTCGTCAAGCCCTCATGGAGTACTTACTATGCTGCTATAAACATTGTATTAAGAAAAAACATATTAACAATGAATCACATTACATTCAAGAACATATAAGCTGGACCACACAAGCTACATCCATATTCATTACAAACCCGATGCAATATCATTGCATAAAAGCAGCTATTCAGGAGAGCCAGTTTTTAAATAGATCATTTCCTATCTATTTAATGTTATAAAACACTAAAATTTCATTGAAAAGTATACGAGAGGCGTTTTATAGTTTACGATGTTTAATATTTAGAAACTAATTTCTAAACTATTTTAAAGCAAATTCTTTCAAGTCATTAGAGACGAATGAACAGGCAGTTTCTTCACTATAAAATCATTTTAGTATAAAACGTTTTTCCATTGTATTGCTCCTTAACTCACCAAATGATCTGTTCATTGGAAGCCATCAATCATAGAGCGATATCAGAAGCACGACTAACAAGAACTGAAAGAGTATCAGCGCCGATGGAAGTACTAATGTCACAGCAAAGGTAGGAGTGGCAGTCACAGCAGCAGAAAAGCAATGGGACTCGTAAACGTAGCTGGACATGTTGCGGCTGGACATAATTTGTAAATGCCTTTGGGTGGGTTGCACCAGCCGCATTATATTTAAACCTTTGTTTTTGGTTTGCTTGGCTGGTGCTATTAGTAAGGTATATATATATATATATATATATATATATATATATATATATATATATATATATATATATATATATATATATATATATATATATATATATATGTGTGTGTGTGTGTGTGTGTGTGTGTGTGTGTGTGTGTGTGTGTGAGTGTGTGTGTGTGTGTGTGTGTATGTGTATTATAACATAAAGTACAAGGCTTTAGACTAATTTCAGTTAGTAGCAAAAATAATTATCTGTAGGATTAAGCAAAGAAGACAGAAATAGTTTGGTAAAGTGCCGACAAAGCAGGTACCATTTCATTATCCTTTTCCAGGAAAGGTATAAACTGTGTGCCGGCCATTTGACAATAGAAGAATCCAGCTTGTTGAGTCGGGAAAATCCAGCGGCCAATATAACCTGGGAAAATAACTCGGTACCGTCAAGTTAGGCTAATTGTGGAACTGTGGGAAACTACAAGGAACATATTGGTAGAGGGAAGATTAGGGAATTTCAATAAAATCTAAATGATCAGGAGAAGTGTGGAAGTTTGAAGGGAACTCCAGAAGAAGGCAGACGGATTGGTGGGGACAAAAGATGGCAGTGTTGTAAAAAGAGTAATTAGTTAAATTAAGTAAAGAGTTTTTTTTGTTTATTAGTAAAATTTAAAAAAGTGCGACGTAAACGTTTTTTTTAAGTATTAAGAAACTAAGTTTTTGTGTCAAGTGTAAGCGCAGAAGGTAACCAAGGCCAAGATTTCAGGAGCTCTACAAAACTATAAGTATTAATTGGATATAAGTGTAGCCAACACAATTCATATTTTAGTAAAGCTCAGAACAAAATTTAATTTCATTAATATTTATAAAAAAGAATCTAGTTTCACCATTTCTAATTTAAGAAGCAAAGTTCCCGTAATAGCGACCTGAGAGCAACTATAAAATTTTAATACTGAATTTATTATCTTTGTTATGTTATTTTATTAGAATTCTAAAACCTCAAAGTCCACCTTTTATAATTGTAATGTTAGTCAATCCTGTCACTGCAAAATATTGATATAAATTTGGTATAATGTGTAAAAAAAAATGCAAGTGATGTTTAAAATTTATAAGATTGTTAATTCTTTATAAACCTGACGGTGTGACATTAATAGGTAAGGTAAATAAATAACAAAAAAAAACAAATTATAACAAAAGTTAAGTTATAATATATAGTATATATATATATATATATATATATATATATATATATATATTTTAAAACAACATAGGTTATTCAAATACAAGAATATTTATTAATTTATATCCAAAGCTTTTCGTTGGTAAACAGTACCAACATCATCAGGAATGAAAATTACAAATATATATTTTTACCGATTAATATAACTTAATTTATTAACTATATTACAGGAAAATATGTCCCCATAATTAATATATATGGTGCACCAAATACATTTTTAATATATATAGGTATATACTATACCTATATATATATATATATATATATATATATATATATATATATATATATATATATATATATATATATATATATATATAGGATAGAATTTAAGATAAAATAACAGATAGTTCATTTAATGTAAAACAAATAGATTAAAGGCATAAAGTTATCAGTGGTTTATGTACATAATGCAATCAATTAGAGTAATGTTTGAATAGTTTTACAAATCATGTTAGTAGACTTTGAGAATGCTGGAACTGTACACCGGCGAAAAGCTTCAGCAAAATTGTAAATGTTGAATAAAATACATCTTGATTATGAACATTTGAAGTTATTAAATAATTATAATAAATCAAGAAAAAATTATCATCTTTATTATAATATATATATATATATATATATATATATATATATATATATATATATATATATATATATATATATATGTAAGAAAAATATTAAATATATTTTTCTTGTTTTGAATTTTGCCGCGTTACGAGCGTTATCAGCGGTTTGTTATTTTTAGAAAGATTCTCAGCTGTTGGTAATTTAGCATTTTTTGTTTGTTGTCATAAAAGTTGAAATATGGTTGTAACGTGAAATATTGATTTATTAAAAATAATAGATAAAATTGAGTGAACGCTGTTGCCAAACAATAATATAAACTAAAATAATTAAGAACATTAAATGTCGTTTCTCCGTTTGCAGGTATTTATATTATAAGTTATACAGCATACAAATCTGTGGAACATGATAGTTGGAATATATATATATATATATATATAGGGAGCTTTAATTGTTTATTTAATGATTATTTAGTACTTAAGTGCTCTGAACGTATCCGAAAGTTTGTATTTTTTGCTATTCTGATGTGTATAACAGTAAAAGTAAATCTTTAATTAATTTGAATACGAACATATAGTGATGTGCAGCACAATATATTGTTTTCTTGAATTTTATAGTCCATTACGTTCGGTGAATCTTATTAATCACTTAAAACAATAGTTTATGACTATCCGAACTTTGAACTTAGTAATTTTGTTAAAACTTACTGAGACAGAACGTTTTCGATCCCTATGAGCCGATCTTCATTAGTGTCTTCTGCCTCTTGGACTGCAGCTTGTCTTGCTGGCAGAAGACACTGATGAAGATCGCCACATAGAGTACGAAAACGTTCTGTCAGTAAGTTTTCACAAATTTACTAAATTCAAAGTTCTGATAGTCATAAACTTTTGTTTAAGTGATTAATATATTGTTGTTAGTTATTTATGAACTGTTGCTAGTATTTTGCTGCGCCTACTTCAAATTTATTTATAAAGAAAGGTTTATATAATGAAATATTATTGGTACAATAAATGGCTTTTATCAGGACTCGTCGCACTAGAAAAATATTAATACTTTATCACAAGCAGTATCAGTAGCAGATGATCGCTACTGATTGATCATTATTTCTTCCAATGACCTTCTTCAAGGTCGTTAGGAGAAATAAAGATCGGCGTTACACATGGCAAGCTACTTATTTTTAATGTGACAAACAAATTTTAAATATATTTGTACCTGAAAACAAACCCTGCAGAAAACTGTATTCTGTAAATTTAAATATAAATACTAGTTCTCTTTAACAGTTATTATCATGAAAAAATATCATTTGATTCCATAAAAGCTGTCAAAGATATTCTAAAGAGTACAAAACTGAATATTTTTATACTGAAATAGATTATAATCATAACAGAAATCAGATGTTTTGAAAGTTAGGTCAATATCCGACGAAGCTTGAAATGTTTCTCAAGCAATAACAAAGATGGTGCACGATTACACTTGTTTACACTAAGAGGTACTATGGAGAAGTCCTCTTAGACACTCCAGTATCTATGGAGAAGTCTTTAAAACTTTGATTGATTTTTAAACAACTAAAACCTTGAGGGCTTTTTTTAATAAATTGTACTCATGTTTTTATTTATTTTTCAATAAAAAATTGTACAGAATGTTTCCGTATTAGGTAATATTCTATTTAAGTGGTAGATTTACCTATATATGCAGCTCCTATCATTATAAATATATTGCCAGTCTAATAACATGTGTTTGTCTGGCAATAATGTTTATTTACAAATGTATGTTACCCATTAGTTTCAAACAGTGCTTGAATATAATCGTTCTATGATTTGTATGGCATCTTAATGCATAAAGTACGTTCCATTTGAAATTGCATCTTGTTCAGCATAAATCAAGTTGGTTAATCTGACACAAACATATTCCTGGTTAAGTCTTACAATAGTTTATTTTGTTTACCACTGACCTAATAGAATACGTTGTTTTCTGGTAACAAAATTCAATTTTTCAGTCAAAAATGTCATGTATTCACAATACAAACTCGATCCATTGAACAATAAAATTGATTTATCACTTAAAACAATAGTTTATGACTACCGATCTATGAAAATCGCCACATAGCTATCGAAAACGCTCTGCCTCAGTAGGTTTTAACAAATTTACTAAATTTAAAGTTCGGGTAGTCATAAACTATTGTTTTAAGTGATTAATAAGATTCGCCGAACGTAATGGACTAAAAAATTCAAGAATACAATTGAATTATTCTCTTTTTTCACTTCAAGTTTACAAATATCCTTACACAGTTTAAAACACTTTGTTTTGTCACACAATAATCCTTCGCCTGTCTTCTGGACAGTGCTGTCGAAGACGGCGCGCTTTGTGGGATTGTATTCTATGAATCTATTTAAGGAAATAAAATGTTTACAACAGCTTACGCTGGCGAACAGATCAAGACAACAAGAAGCCAAAACTATTAGTGCGGGCGTCGTGACACAGGGATTACAACTTTTAACGGCCGTGTTTTTAGGCATTTATGGCTTGTCTAAGTGGCAATTTCGGCGTTAGCTATCCGGCTGCTTCTCAAAACACAAGCGGTTTATAACCCCAAGACGTGTGAAATAAAAAAAAAAAATTCTCAACTGAACAACAAAGAAAACAAGCACCTAATAAAATGGGTTTTATAATATTTTGTTTAGTGCATTTTATTATAATAATTTGATTGATTTTCTTTAACTTTTAGGTTAATGACAGCTCACGGACCAATTCATGTTTTTAGTACCGATTTTAGTACCTTTTTCAATTGGTCTGTGATCTGTGATTAACATAAAAAAATGAATAGTTATTAACAGACATTTAATAAATTTTGCCTATGTTCGTTAAAATTTACAATACAAATATTTAATTGATAACCCTGGATTCTACGAAAATATATTTGTAAACACTCTTTGTGTAAAAATAATTAATAGAACAATACACAAATATATCGAGGAAACTCTTAGCTTTGTTATTAGGTATAGATATTTTACAACTCTGAAAATTATAATTTTAGATTATGTATGCAATTATTATTATAATATTGAAACTTATTATAATAAGTAGCATTTTCAAACAGTTATTTTATAAATCTTACATGATGAAGAGACGAACGAATGCTGTTATTTCTTAAACTCCAACGTTTTATAAGAGATTAAAAGAGCTCTATGTCTTGTACGGATGCAAATGAATTTTTTTCATCAACATAATAATCTCTCGATGTGCTTTCTGTTTTTCTTATTCATTGTTTTAATTATATTAAAAGGAAAACAATAATATAAAAATATTGATTTTTTAAGTCAATTTCCACTGAAGTTAACAAAGAAAAATTTTATTTCAGTTTATTTTTAATTTGTAATTACAACTAACATAAATATGTACATACAAGTGTCAGGATAAAAATATGTTTAAAAATAGAAGGCGTATGTCCTTGCAATTTTACATTTTCCTCTCTATGTATAGTGTTGGACTGTTAGTTTTGTATGCTACTATTTATACGTTTTTTTTGTCATTTGCATTGTATTATAGTTTTTTTCACTATTGCATTTTCCGCAATATATTATATTTATACGGTTAATCCAGTTTGTATTTTTATTTTATTCTTTTTATTCATTTTTATTCCTTGAGCATTATTTATGATATTGTGTGGTAACCATGGCAACAACTTAAGGTTGTGCAATAGAGGTTTCGATGACAACCAAATGGGAGAAACAAAATGCATATACTTATTTGAGAAATACACTTCTAGCTATGGGAAAGTTGGCTCAGTGCCAAAGCGCGAGCATGAAGATACTCAGTTCGAATCCGACCAAGACCCAGTAAATATATATAATTTATTATAGATAAATATTTGAAAAAAATCTTAACACCCATTGCCATCCACTACAGGTTAAAAACAATGTATTTGATCGTGATTGGATGAATATAAATGTATTTTATAAACGATTAAAAATGTGTATAAGATGTATATATATATATATATATATATATATATATATATATATATATATATATATATATATATATGCTGATACGTATTCCTTCACGGATGGAAAAATATGATGAATAGTTACTATCTGGAGTACATCCGTTCATTCTGCAGCGCATAAATTCGCAGTTCCGACGTTTCGCTAGAATCTCATCCAGCATTGACGAGGTGAATCCAACAACAGAAGAAGAGCGAGTCAGAAGGGCGAGTCTGTTGTTGGGTTTACCTCGTCAATGCTGGATGAGATTATAGCGAAACGTAGGAACAGCGAATTTATGGACTGCAGTATGAACGGATGTACTCCAGATAGTAATTATTCATCATATATATATATATATATATATATATATATATATATATATATATATATATATATTTTAAGATCAAATAATACACACAAATACAGGAATATTTAATTTATTGAACAATAAATTAAATATTCCTGTATTTGTGTGTATTATTTGATCTTAAAAATATTCTAACAGGAAAACACATTTAATATTCTATATATATATATATATATATATATATATATATATATATATATATATATATATTTATATTTATATTTATATAAAGAGAGTGTGAACTAATAGTAGGAATTGAAAATCAATGTACGTCGTGGTTCTACCAGTAGAATTGTAATTAGTAATTTACATTAGTAAATTAGTAACTAAGTAATTACTAAGTAATTAGTAATTTAAAAAAATGCAATTATGAAAAGGCGATAAGGAAGTAACGGTAACTTATAAACCTCCTAAAAGCAATTGTCCTTACATATTTATTGTATATTATAACGTCATAAATTAATACAATACAATACAAATTGTAACAAGGATTAATGAAAACAGTTGTTTGAATTCATAATTGGACACATAATTTTGTTAAATACAGAATATTCTTGAATATATGAAAAAAACACATTACAAAATTAACCTCCAAAAGATATCTTACTTGAAGACAAAATCATCAGAACTAAAATGTTTGACGATCTGAAGTTTTTGGGAAAGTTCGTTGATCTCTATAATGTTACAAATTCGATTAAAAAGTAATGATGTCAATAACTAATGACGTCACTTTCTATACCTCCATTCCCAATCATTTATATGTTTGTTGCGACATAAGACGTACCCCAAAAATATAAAAACAACCTTCCTGTTGTCAACGTTATCCGCCCAATTTTCGATTTACCTCAATCTGCTGTCCACAGTATATTATCGTCTAACCTCCATGTCCGTAGGTCTTTCCTAGTTTACGCCAAGAGCATGCCGAGCATCAGTTTGACTTGTACACTCATGAAACAATATTTACTAAATGAAACTAAAAAAAAAACTTGAGGAGACAAAATAAAAGCGGCGCGAAGTGGAAGCGTTCAAGAGAACGGTTTAAATTAATTGATGCTTTTGTCTTTATTGATTAATTACACGGTTCGCAAGATTTATGTTCTCGGTTAGTTAATGGCAATTAATCGATGATAGACTTTATGACCGTACAAATGTACGCTACAAAGTCACTGTAGATTCAAGTTAGTACAGCATTTTAAAACAGATACTGCAGAGATTTGGAGGAGTGACTGGGCTACGTGCATAAGTTTCAAAATATTTTTGTTATTTGTAAGTAATGGATAAAGTAAGGAATAAATGCTGAAAATACGAGCGCAGCTTTCAACTTTCAACTCTATGATATATTAGTTAAATATTTTACCTCTTTAAAATATTAATAATAATAATTTACTTATACTGTACATATGGTGCAGCAGGAGCCGATCTATTTTGGGGAGTTACGGGAGGAAAAGGGTTCCCGCCTGGAAAATATTTAGGAAATATATATATATATAGTGTAAAGTCTAAGGGTCTTCTATCTGAAGGAAATAGCTATAGGATTGCTATGTGATATTGCATACGCATTATGTAGCCCCATTTACCATATATTTACAATGTAAACCACCTATTTATTAATGATTACAGTATGGTATTATATTGATTAATATGGGTTTATAAACATATTCTACTGATTATTAAGTAGATTTAAATCGGGGATGAACGCAGACATCGAAAATGGCATTTTAGTTAACATTTATAGTTTAAAACTTTTCACTTCTTCATATTTTGGGAGAGGCTTGAACCCCAAAGCCTTCGCCTTAAATCCGCAACTGTGGTGCAGCAATGTTTTGGTTATAATAAAATATCAATAGATAAGACCCACATAAATTGATACACAGGAAAATTTCTAATTTAAGATTTTTTCTTTACTGTAACGTAGATTAGAACAAGAATAGGGGAAAATGTCATATCCACTTACTTCCAATATAACAAAAAATCATTACGGGAAGATAGTAATATTAAAGTAAAGTTTTAAAGGAAAATCCACAGAAATCTGTTTAGCACCCAGAAATATATGTATATAATGAAAGCATATCTGGAGTGTGTAGTTGAAAATGTGATACACAGCTACTGAAATACATAGGTCAAAGTAAAAGATTAATACAAATTAAAACTAAAGAACAATTTTCCCAATTTAAAGTAAAACGGGCCGGAAGAATTGGCTATGGCGGATTATTGTTTACAAAAAAAAAACAAAATTAAAGGTGATAGTAGCCCTTAAGAAGAATATAACAAAGTTAAACAAAGTGGACCACTAGAATCCTTATTTATAAATAGAATTAAATATATAATTTTTATATATAGGCTAATGAATGATCACAGACAATTTTGCTTTTTTAAACACTCAACGTTACAAAAAGGAATTTGTAAATTAATTTCGGAAAGAAATTCGAAACGTTTAGTGTTTAAAAAAGGAAAATTGTCTGTGATCTGTCATTAGCCTATATATAAAAATTAATAGTTATTAACAGACATTAAATAAAAATATTAGTTAAAAATATAATTTTTAGCAATGAGTTAAGGGCAACTCAAAATTTCTATATTGTTGTAATTAAAGTTATTGTTACCAATTGTTTTTATGTAAATGACATTAACAAAGATAATTTTTATTTTTGTATTTGATTGCGTATAAATTGTTTACACTATTGCAAATGTGTTTTTACATAAATTGGGGAGATTTGTAAATCTGGCTACAGCCATATCCGGTTGTAATCTCTGTGTATAAATATGGTAACGTTTCTACAGTTTCGTTTCACTTGCGATTTTGCATTAGTATAACTTTTGATGATGTGATAAGTCATAAAAACTTGTATTGTAATAAAGTGTTTTTAGCTTTAAAAGTTCCTTATTATTTGTCTGTTATAGTTTTTAGGCAATCAGAAAGTTTCAATATTATCGCCTGCAGAGGATTTGGAAGGTACAAAATAGGTAAATTTATTAAGGGACCTTTAATCGTCAAGTAAAAGATATAGGGCTTATGGCATAACATGTGCATGGTCACGATTTCTAAAGGGTCAGATTTGTAATGAGGTCATAAGAAACTGTTTAAGAGTTCACTGGTAAAAGAGAATAATGGTAAGGTAGATGGAAGAGCTTAAGGAATGGCGTAATGATCTTCTGTTATTGTGGATACAAACAAATGTTTACATCTTGAGGGTAAAGAGAGGTGTCAAAGACAAGATATATATTAATATTTAAAACGATCACAAAAAGAATTTCTTTTACAAAGGTGAAACAACAAAAAATGAGAAGAACATTCCTCAGAAGCTTAATGGATTATTGTATGGAACAAGAAATGCTCACAGAATTGTCTTTTCAGAAAGTTCATAAATTTACTTTTTCTCCTTCTGAAAAAAATCAGAGAATCATTCAGAGAGAAAATTTATCATCAGAGAAATAATTGTTTGACGATGAGTGCTTTGGTAACATTATGTCTTGAGCACATATGTTATAGTGTAGGCTACTATTTTATGTCAATTATTCCTGATTACCTCCTTACGTAACAAGAGGTAATTAGTAAAAACATTATATAGTCATATGTGCAAACTCGAATGATGGTTAATTTGCTGTGAATTTATAAAAATTATATTGATATCAACATTTGCTGAACAGATTGTTTTATACCATTTGACCTATCTGATCTTAATCACTTTTGAAGAAACAGTGATATTTGATTACACTGACGATTAGGGATAAGCTCCATACCACTTCAAATTCAATGTTTTCTACGTAGAAGTAATATATATTTTATGAAATTTTTTGATAACGTTGTAATCTATGAGCTTAGTTTGTGAGGTTATGTTAAAACAAATACAAACCTCACAAATTAATCATTTATTTACTCATACACGTTTCAATCATAAAGTCATCATCATCAGTGAGTGTTACTACTACAGACTCAAACTTACAACTGCTGTTGTAAGATGTGAGTTAGAGTTTGTTGTAGTAACAGCCACTGATGATGATGACTTTCTCATTGAAACGTGAATGAGTTAATAAATGATTAATTTGTGAGCTTTTTGTATGTTTTTATTTGTGATAACGTTGATTTAACAATAAAACAGTTTTTTTACTCTTGTGTTTTGTTTGCTTTCCGGATTGAAGATTATATAAAGTGTATATCTAATAAACATTATATCCTATAACGTTTAAGAGTAAAAACAGTTATCTAATGGTCAGGCTACATTAATTAATGAAGTCAATCCATTAAGTTCTATGTAGTAAAATCGATTTTCAAATTTAAGAATATATATGATAAATTGTCACATATAAAATTATAAATAAAATGTATTACAATAGATAAGTGAATGTTTCTTTGTGTATAGTATGGGTTTTATTGTTTGGTGTGTTTCACATTGCGTTAAATAATTATCTGAGAAAAATTAAATTAACAAAGACTTTTATTAGTTTAATTTAACTTTCCGTATACTTCCTAATGACGAAAGATCTTATTACCTTATTTCTTCCAAAATTTATAGTTTTCCTCACGTGGCTCAAATATAAAGATTTTGTTTTTGAATTTAAATATATTATTTATAAAAAGAAATACTGTAATACCTATTGTTTATCGCATGACATTGGCGATGCGTTAGGAAAATAGTAGTTTTATAGGTTTAACGTTATCTTGATTATATTGTTGCTAAAAGTGGAAAAACTAAAATACAGTTAACCGGGCATTTACGATTCGGGATGATGATCTGGGAGTAAGACCGGGCATTTACGCTTCGGGATGATGATCTGGGAGTAAGACCGGGCATTTACGCTTCGGGATGATGATCTGGGAGTAAGACCGGGCATTTACGCTTCGGGATGATGATCTGGGAGTAAGACCGGGCATTTACGCTTCGGGATGATGATCTGGGAGTAAGACCGGGCATTTACGCTTCGGGATGATGATCTGGGAGTAAGACCGGGCATTTACGCTTCGGGATGATGATCTGGGAGTAAGACCGGGCATTTACGCTTCGGGATGATGATCTGGGAGTAAGACCGGGCATTTACGCTTCGGGATGATGATCTGGGAGTAAGACCGGGCATTTACGATTCGGGATGATGATCTGGGAGTAAGGCCGGGTATTTAATAAAGAAGTGCTGTTCCCTAAGTAAATAAGGTATGAAAAATGTGATCAACTTCAATTAATTTTAAACAACCTGGTTTAGTATTTACGATTAGAAAACTAGTGCTTGATTATCAATTGAAATCACTTGAAAAGATCTGTAAAATCTGCGGACGGTTGAAGTAAAAGCCATGCAAACGTTTATAGTTATTGTGTGTTATATCCGAGGGTGTTTTGCGATGTGAAAACTCTTGTGATATTTTCAAAAGTGGATACCAAAAGATACGAGTTTACTTCAGGATATTTTTTTATCTAGAAGGAAATTTGACAGTGCAACTGTTATCTCCTATAAAGCATAGGAAAGGCTAGGTAATATTAAGGTACGGTTGTAAGAGGAAACAAGACTGACCTTATCCAATTCCATCTTTGGTTAGATTTCAGTTAAGACCAGCAGGAGTTTCCCCGTAAAAAAGTTTCCTTCGTCCCATATCAAGCCTCTCCACCCGTTGGCTTGGCTACTTGTTTCCGTTTAAAGCTGAAACATTTTGACCGTTGTACGCGTTTTTCCGAGATTTGTGCTAGGTTTTACACTTTGCTCTCAATGTCACTTATGGTTTAAAAATTTAATTACTAAGCGGGATGTTCCTTTTCACATTTTTAGATTTTGTTAGAAATTTGAACGGTAGTTTTACGCCGTAGTTACATTTTATTGGCTCCATAAAAGTCCCGCACTTGACACTTTTTTAATTTTAGGGCAGTCTAGTAACCATTTAATAGTTACAATCATGTTTACAAATTGTTAACACATTTTATTATAACAACTTGAAGCTACTGTAGCGTAAATGTTTATATTATTTAAAACAACCTCTTACCACAAATTCAACAATTTTTATTTTAACTAGGGATGGGCCTATTCCTAAAATTTTCGATTCCGATTCCGATTCCGATTCTAAAATTTTCCGTTCGATTCTCGATTCCTTAGTCGATTCTCGATTCTCGATTCTTTCAAGTTATATTAGCTTACATTCTAGTTCTCTAATAATTAATTTAGTTAACATCTTGGTCATATGGCAAAACCTTTTAAAAGTTCTGTTTTAATGTAATAGGCTACACAAAACTTTCAACCTTGATTTATCAATAGGAATATTTTTAAACATAAAAACATATCAGAATAAAGTAATGACTTATTTTAAAGTTAAAAATGTTAACTTTACTTATTTTATGATGTTTGAAAAAATTCCTAAGCCTATTTACATTGTCTCCCAAACAAAACAAAAATTAAAAACAAACGAACAACATAAAAAGTAAAAAATTAATACAACCAGGATAGTTTTTAATATTTAAAAGTCTGGCAGGTAATGTACATTTCTGTTCAAAAACAAAAGCATTTGAACACGTTGTGGGTCAAGCTAGTTTCATCGCTAGTCTCATATAGCTCCTGAAGTTGAGAAAGGTTTTTCAGAAAACACTGTCGCGAGTAGGCAGACAGGTATTTTATTGCCATTGCATTTAAATGAGGGTATTTGGCACTTTGTACTGCCAAATACTTCCCAACATTACAACCTGGACTGGCTAATGGTTCCCCCAGATAGTTGTTTACTTCTTCTTCTACTGTCAATTCCCCTAGGGTACCTTCTTCCCCAACATTCTGGATTAGTGGGTCATACCTTCTCCACATCTGGTAGGACCTTTTTTTCTGCAGGTGTCTGGAACAAGTGCAACTGATTCAGGCCTATTTTGTATTTATTACTCAATCCCAGTTGATTTTGAACCGACTATCACTTGTAGGTCCTGTGTCTGAGGATAAAGTTTCTTCAAGTATAGATTTTTTTGTTGATAAATTTGGGCAAAATGAATGATGTTTAAGTGCTTTTTCATATTTGGTATATTATGTGGTTTTCCACAGTCAGTTTCTGTTAACCGTCATCGAATTGACGCGAGGGCCAGTACCCTGAACCGAATACCGCCAGGCCTCTTGAAGCTTTATGTTTATTAGTACTACTCAGCTGGTGTTGCCACTTTTGGAAAAATTAAGGCACAGTATTTAACAACAAGCTTCAAACTACTTACAGATGTATTTACGATGGTTTTTGTTTGATAGATAAACGCCGACGGGATTAAAAACATGATGTTATTCTAAGAGCTTTTTGTTCGTAGTTACGGGCCGACACATATTTGTTATAACGTATTGTAATGATTTTCACTACTGTTTTCAAAATTTCACAAAACGTTAAAAGTAAGTCGGAAATATTGACTAAATATTTAGTCGTAAAATAATCCTTAAAAACGGACTTTGTGAAAGTTAAGTACAAACATTGATACACTTAGATAAACTCATCTTTACTAGGAAGTAAATTATAACGTAAATTCCTTAACAAGTAAATTATTTGGTGTTAAAACTTTTACTTAATATGAATCTTGGATAGTATTTACTGGACCTGTAGCATTACTTATCAAAGAGAGAATATATTACACTTTAGTTCTATATTCAAAATATTTATAAACTCACAAATCAATCACATGTGACACGTTTACGTGTCTTAGTGATAGGCGCAAAAACACTTTTATCACCAGTCGGTTTATTATTTGGGTAGCCGGGACATGAAATTATGGTTTTGTTGTTTCTTGCTAACACAAAACACAAAAAATATCAAAACAGTGTGACGCAGATAATAAAATTTAATTAAATCAAAAACAATGTCGGGTAAATTGGTCCGACGGAGTTTATTTACGTTTCATTTACGGTAGGAAAAAACTATGTTGGGCCAGTTGGTCCGACACGTATTTTTATAAATATTCGGAATCGTGTGGAATCGGAATCGACACTTTTATGATGAAGAATCGAGTATCGACGATTCCTCGATACCACCTAGAATCGACGATTCCTGGAATCGAGAATCGGAATCGGCCCATCCCTAATTTTAACCTTATGTACATTTCGATCACAAAGTAATCATCTTCAGAGGTATTTTACAAATAACTAATTATTTGTACACTAAGTGGTTGTTTTAATTAATATAAATGTTATTATATTTTTTTACGATATTCTGCATCTACTAGTATTATATTTCCGTCCGACTTATACTCTGGTGGATTTACATTAATTACATTTCATTTTGTATTTACCTTAAATAACAAAACATATTTTATTTTAATTTTGAATAAAGATAAAATTATTTTCTCATACTAAAAACGTTTCCTTTACAAATCAAGCTTATCGAACCGCTCTTTGTTTACACAAACAGGTAAACGGGCTTTCATCGTTCAACAACTTCTAGCTGATTTATTTGAAAACTTAAAGAATATATTTTAAAGATTTTGTATAAGATGAAAAATATGCTACTTTGAGACAGATTTGGCTGTATCAACACACACACACACACACACACACACACACACACACACACACACACACACACACACACACACACACACACACACACACACACACACACACACACACACACAGACACACACACACACACACACACACACACACACACACACACACACACACACACACACACACACACACACACACACACACACACACACACACACACACACACACACACACACACACACACACACACACACACACACACACACACACACACACACACACACACACACACACACACACACACACACACACACACACGCACGCACGCACGCACGCACGCACGCACACACGCGCGCGCGCACGCACACACGCGCGCGCGCACGCACACACTTACACACACACACAAACACACACACGCGCTCACACACACGCACGCACACACTTACACACACACACACACACACACACACTCTCTCTCTCTCTCATACACACACACACACACACACACACACATATACACGCACATGTGACTGTGTGAGCATATGTGTTGTGCATATGAGTGTGGGTAGGGAGCAAATATAAGGGAGGGAGAGGTAACACATTTAGAAAAATGTAAATGAATATAAATATCTCAAGCTATATATAAATATAAAATAATTTAAATTTTTTAATATAAATAAATTATTTATTTCGACACAATATTTTGAGAATGAAAAACGACAGACTGAAGTAGAAACAACCCCATCTAATGTCGTGAACGGAGTTTTGCAACTATATGTTCTCTTATCTTAGGATTGAAGAATATGGCAATACTTCACTGACCACAGTGACGAAAACCTTTAAAATTTATTGCTAAATGATTTATTTTTTGGATAGTTATGGACTTTTTCTCTTCTTCTGAACATTTTTGCATGACACATTCTTGTATTTTTCTTGGAGCTAATATACGTATATTTTTCACACACATACACCTGTACTGATTTATACATAATTTGTGGTTATTTTAAATACTCGTATGTTGTTT
Source organism: Prosapia bicincta (assembly GCA_036971475.1). Taxonomy (NCBI): domain Eukaryota; kingdom Metazoa; phylum Arthropoda; class Insecta; order Hemiptera; family Cercopidae; genus Prosapia; species Prosapia bicincta. The sequence goes on from JBAIZL010000108.1 coordinate 943,871, forward strand.
TACACAAAAAAGATAAAAAGTCTTGACGTATTTATTTTCCATGGAGAGTTATAGTAACCTATTCCTGTAAGAGAACTGTATATTTCCAAAAACAGCCATGATTGTGTTGTAGAAGTTTTATTGTTTTACGATCTAATTGAATTAGAGCTACAGTAATGAATAACAACATTACTTCGAAATGTAATTAATTTTGAACATATAAATTGACAAAGTTTAATTTTTGCATTTGTAATGTTAAAAATTTGCATTAACAAGTATATTCCTCATCACTAATATTTTGGAATATTATTCATAGCAATATCTTCGGGATATTAACATTTCTAGAAACACCACATGTTTAGCTTCTTCAAAATTTAATTGATAGATAGTTGGAATTTTTCATTAAAGAAAAGTATATTAGCCGAAAAGTAAATAAAACAAACAAAAAAAATACTTTTTATGAAGGGCTACAGCTGCAAAAAGTTAATTACTTAAGTTGGGGTAGGGGGTCTTAATTTGGAATTTTAATAAATAATTAGAAGAACAGATGTGCGAAACTTCCCTTGTGTAGACTGAACGCTGACGGCTCTCAGAAACAACATTAATTTGAATACTTGTACAGCTACGATCAATGGCTGAACTTGAACGGAAATAATTAATTTTTTATTTTTATACGGAGTTGAAGAATATTAATACAATATTAATAATATTTAAAGATGGTTGTTGTAATCAGATTTGATTCATTAATTAAAGTATAAGTACACAATATCAAGAGCACAGTGGTACAACATAATACAATGAAACTATTGGAGGAACACCAATACCACAAAAAATAATCAAAAACAACAAATAAAACAAGTTACTTAAGATTAAACCCTTATGTACATTTCGATGACCATGTCATCATCATCAGAGAAATTTTATTGCAAAATTACAATCTAGCTAACAAGAAGTTACAAACTAGAATGATTCTAGTTCAAGATCATTCTAGTTTGTAACTTCTTGTTAGCTAGATTGTAATTTTGTAATAAGACCCTCTGATGATGATGACATGGTCATTGAAATGTACATAAGGGTATAATCTTAAGTAACTTGTTTTATTTGTTATTTTTGATTATTTTTTGTGGTATTGGTGTTCTTTCCAATATTTTCATTGTAAAGTATAAGTAGTTATTCCATAACTGAGTAAATACTTTAGAGCTTACGTGGTGACGCACAAAAAATAGTCGACCTTTCGAAATAGTCGTTTTATTTACGAAGTACAGAAGTACTGAGCTCCGTAAATGAAACAACTGTTTCGAAACGCGTCACGAAGTAGGCTCTAAGTATTCATTTAGTTATGCAATGATCACTTAAGGATAACATTATTTAGTTTTTCAATTTAAAACCTAATTACGTAAGATAACTAATGATATTAGTTACATTAGATATAGTAATAATGATAACTTCCTGAAGTACGAAAACTTATATCTTTCTAATAAAACTAAAAATATTATGAACGTTTACAAACTAAATGGAAAGATAAAATTAGAACTTTTAATGATTTCTGTAAATTTGGTCCAGCCTACAATAATTTTCAATAGTAGTTTTTTAAGTAAAAATTATTTTATTTCTCATATAATGTCTGATATTTTTATAAATTTTTATTTAACATTTGTGATTTTGAAGGTAATATATATATATATATATATATATATATATATATATATATATATATATATATATATATATATATATATGTATGTATATTAAATAAGGTGATATGTTTTCTTGTAATATATTTAATAAATTAAAAATATTTCAAATACAAGAATACTCTTATTGCATATATTATTCAAAGCTTTTCGCCGATAAAATAGTACCGGCATCTTCAGGAAAATAATTATCTTCAGATTAGATAATTATTTTCCTGAAGATGCTGGTACTATTTTATCGGCGAAAAGCTTTGAATAATATATGCCATAAAAGTATTCTTGTTTTTGAAATATTTTTATCTTATTAAATATATATATAGATATATATATTAAATATGGTGATATGTTTTCTTGTAATATAGTTAATTAATTTAAAATATTTTAAAAACAAGAATACTTTTAATGAATATATTTATTCAAAGCTTTTCGCCGATAAAATAGGACCAGCATCTTCAGGAAAATAATTATCTAATAAAAAAAAACTTTTTTATATTAGATAATTATTTTCCTGAAGATGCTGGTACTATTTTATCGGCAAAAAGCTTTGAATAAATATATTCATTAAAAGTATTCTTGTTTTTGAAATATTTTAAATTTATTATATGTATAAATATATATATATATATATATATATATATATATATATATATACTGTATATATATATATATATATATATATATATATATATATATATATATATATATATATATATATATTTATATCCTGAAGAGAGTTCCAGGATTGCATTTTTTAAATCAATTTCCAGTAATGTATTAGTTTTAAAAGTAATGAAAGATTGTTTCAAATTTAAATGTATATAACTTTTCCTAGTTGAGCAAATTTATAGTAGTTTACAAATATTTTACAAATTATAGAAGTATTATTATAATATTTCAAGTTTAAAATAATATTACATCTACTAGCAATATTTGATTGACTAGATGAATAATTTAATTATTGTTTGGTTTTGGAGGTTTTGTTTGTTGCTTGTAAAATACTGTTTAATACACAAAATATTACACAGTACGGTATATATTAATTAAAACTACCTCTTACCACAAATTCAACAATTTTTATTTTAACTATGTACATTTCGATCACAAAGTAATCATCTTCGGAGGTATTTTGCAAATAACAGTTATTTGTAAAATACCTCTGAAGATGATTACTTTGTAATCTAAATGTACATAAGGTTAAAATTAAAATTGTTGAATTTGTGGTAAGAGGTTGTTTTAATTATTATAAACATTTACGACATAGTTGCTTCAAGTTGTTATCAGTACGGTATAGTTAAAAAACATAATTTGTTATATTTTTATATATGTAAATATATAAAGTAAATATTTGTTCAGTATGTTTTTATATGACATCTTCCCAAAAGAATTTCATTTAGAAATTAACAATATTTCCTGGTTTCAAGTTAAGATTAACTTTCCTTTTATCAGGTAGCGTATCTTTATTGGTTACTATGACGTCACGTCTTCAGAACAGTACCATCTTGCATTATGTGTAAGTATTAAGTAGGAGTGGGAGGCTGTAGTGAGAGCAGAGCGCCGTCAGTGTACGACCGGCAGTCTGACAATTCGGTGTGTTCACCGGTACATCTCGCGGCGGCTATTGTTGTTCTTGCTATATTGCTAGTATTAGAGGATAAAACTTAAGGTAAAATCTTGTCTAGAAAAGTTTTCTAGAAATCGGCACATTATAAAAATCAATTTCTAATAACAAAAAACGTTTCAACCAATTATATGAGTTTTCACGAACACTTTATGAATATTTTAAAAATAAAGTCTTAAAAACAAACCTAAAATTGTTATTAAAAAACATCTAAATAAAAATTTATAAAATAAAACTTTATTAAAGGTATATATTTTCATAAATTTATTATTTTTTTATAGGTAACAACTGTAGGTCTATATATCTTTCATTGTAAAATAACTTACTTACAATAAATGC
>JBAIZL010000108.1:957500-962500 GCA_036971475.1 Prosapia bicincta
AGAGGAATGGACGATTGAATTTTATGGAAACGTCAGCGAAAAGCTAATTATTTTTTTTTACGTTTAGGTAAAAATTCCTTAATGTAAAAAAGGATACATGAATTAGAATACATTGAATACATTTTTGGAATACATGAATGTGAGGTAAGACGAAAATAAAGGCAAACGTAATAGAAATTATTTTTACCCTTAGTAGAACTATCCACTAACGTGGTCTTACAGTGGGGAAGGAGTAATCAAAGGTTAAATAAACTCTAACCAAAATAGTTTTCCTTGTTTTGTGGTCAGACCTTTTTTCTTTTTAATGGCGATAAAAAATATCAGAAATAAAAAATACCTTCGAACATATATGGGAAACCCTAAATTATAGCACGCCCGAAATTTTAAACTCCAATGTAAACAAACAAATATTTAATAAATAAAATAATTCCTCGGGCGACAGTTGAGGTAGCCTGACCCTTGAATGGTCGACAACAAGTAGGCCTATACAAATTTTACATTTAACTATGTAAGTGACTTTTAAATTGCCTGATTTAAGTTTTATAAAAATGTATAGCTTTTAGTTAGTAAACATTCAGTATTTAACAGAGTATAATGGTTGTTATAGAAGCATTATTTCCATGTTAGGAATAGTTTCATTTTCACGTTTAAATAATTTTACTGAGTATAACATTTTTTCAATTTAATAATTTTTGACTTTTTACAAGACATTGACATACACCGAAACTTGTGCTCATGTTGTTATTAAATAATGACGAACTCCATTAATAATTAAATTTTTCCTACTCGTTTCAAAGGGAATATCCTCATCATCCGTGAGTATAACTACTCAAATCCAAACTATAAATTCTCACTTTATATTTATAAATTAATATAACGGGACACTTTGTAATTATAACGGATACACGAAAGTGTGTATTGATTGCAAGTTCTGTTCGTCATGATTTTAAATTCTAAGATATTTTGAAAAATAGGCTTTTAAAATACAAGTAGGTTATCAGGTCTATTTGTTTATTTGTCTAACTCTCGATTTGTTAAACTCACGAAAAACGTTTTTAGAAAATAGCTTTTTGTTTTTAATAATTTTTTTTAGATAGGATTACCATGTAGTCTAAACGTTTATAAAGTAATTTTAGTAAAATAAAGATTTTTGAATTTATAGTGGGTTTCATTTATTTAGGTTGTTACCGTTTTGTTTGTATAATCCAAGTAAAGCAGTGGCTTCTCGAAAAGGACATATTTGCACTGTTACTGTTAAATACAAACAGACACTATCTCACAATAAAAGAATTATACTTCGTATACTTTCCCACAATCAATTTGGATAAATCTCAATACAAATAACTCAATACAACGATAATAATAAATTTTGTATTTTTAATCCAATTTTTGAAACAAAAACATGTTTATACCTGTATTATATTTTAACTAAATTTATTTTTCCATCACAATTCGATGGAAAATAAATCCTCTTGCAAGAACCGTACTGTATAATTATATTTTTAATTGGTAATTAAATAAAAATATCGTAAATTATTTCTATATTATTTTTGAATACACCAATATATAGCTTTTATTGTTTATTTTACTCATTAAAGTGATGTGAAATCAAAACAAAAAAAATTAGCAAGTTAAATCAAGCAATATAAATTAGCAAGAAGAACAATATTTTACACGAAATAATCAATGTACATTTTAAATGTTAGTATCGAACTATGGTCGGGATTTGGACCTAAAGAGCAATTGAAGTCTTGAAAATCAGCCAAGACAATGAAGTCTGTCTCGCATATATTGTTGACGTTGGCTTTGATGGTAAGTGCACGTAAATGTTTAAACAAGGTTATTATTTAGTTAAATAGTTATGAGGAAATACTTTTTATTATATATTGTTATTTTACCGTTACTTAGATGAATTTAATTTATAAATAATAGTACACTTATATTATTCTTATGAATGTGCTTACGTGAAGCAATATCTTGTTGGCGAACATAAAAATAATAAATTATTATTAATAATATAACATAATAATATAACATATTATAATAACATAATAATAATAATTATTGATTAATACAAAACAAAATATGTATATATAATACTTTCTTTCAGTATATTAAATTATAATGTTTCAACACAATAGAATATTATAAACATAAGATAAGAGAAGGGAGAATGAAAGTGAAACAATCTTGGTCCGGGATAATTTTTTATTATTTTTTTTCACCCGGGTCTGAGCCCCAAAACCCGCCCAGCCCTCGTGGCAGCCAGCCTCTAGTGAGCTACCTGCGTCTCACATGCGCATGCGGTTAGTACCCTTAACGCGAGTGAAGAAATCGGAATTGATTGCCCATGTACCAAGCTCATAAGCTCTTTCCAAGGAGAATCAGGAGTGAAATGAAACAGTACGGTAAGTGTCGCGCTAAGAGCGGGATGAAAAAACCTGACAAGAAAGAAACCCTGCCAGGAAAAATCCCGCGACAGATCATGCAGGAACCCTGGGGGCTTGGATCACGCGGTATTACCTTGCAAATTCCTTGTTAGTGAGTCTATGGCAGGAATGGCATGCACCTCTTCTTCTGCTTCTCGAAACTGAAAAGGCATGCAATCTAATTAGTACTTCCGTTGGAGCTAAGCTGCGGCCATGGAGATGTGCCCCTGCGTCACCTGGAACATAACTGTGAAGCAGAATTTATTAGTATGTATAATTTATTTTGGTGGTATGGTGTGAGCTAGGCGGTCAGTGAGGACGTGGTCCGGGATATGTTACAATAGCTTCACTAGCGTTTGCTTTCTTGAACTAGACTTAGGTCTATCGACGCAACCAAAGGAATTTTTCTAGTATTAGAAAGAGTAATAACAATCTATTTATAATAAACCAGTGAGCATATTCATAATAAATACACGAAATCCTCGTAACCACAAAGTTTCTTTATTTTACCCTTATGTAGATTTCAGTTACCAAGTAACCATCCTCAGAGGGATAACATACAAAGACTCTTAGAGAACAGTCTTTGTATGTTATCCCTCTGAGGATGGTTACTTGGTAACTGAAATGTACAGAATGGTAAAATAAAGAAAGTTTGTGGTTAAGAAATTTTCGTGTATTTATTATTAAATTCAATCACAGTATATTCCTAATAAATATGAGCATACTAATTTTACAAAATAACTATTCAGAATTAATTATCTTAAACATATTTTATAATTAAATACGTAGAACGTAATGGACTACAAAAATCAATAAATAATAATAGCTATATAATACTATTTTTTATTCCTGTGTTATAATAGAAGAAAACTGACTTTATGTTTAACGAAATGCCGGAGAATCAAATTTATGATGACACCCTAAGTTTTTGATAGATTCTACAACTTTGAGCAGGGGCCCTCACTAGGAATACTTTGAGAGCCAAAAGTTTTGCATAAAATTTTCCTGAGGGCCGCAAGTACAAGAGGCACTAAATAACTGACAAACAATATGATTATAACATACGTTTATTACATTACCAACATAAATAAACTGTTTTGCGCATAAAAAAGTTTGAAAATGTCTTATTTTTACTAAATTAATTCTTTGAAGTTGATGGGCGAAATCTTTCACAGTCCTCTAATATGGCATCTATGTTGGCAGGTTGGGAAGAAACTGAAATTCTTAAAATGTTCTCAACATTCTCACTTGTTAGCCTAGATCTGTACTTGTTTTTTTACAAACTTCAGCTTACTGAATGTAGATTCACAGACATAAGTAGATGAAAAAACACAATATTTTCTGAGCACATTCAAGTAAGTTAGGAAATTTGTCCTTTTCAACAACCCTCCGAAACTCATAGTGAGCTTTATTCTTCATCTTTTCTTCAAAAATACTTTTGAGTTCCGTATCGTTCTGAAGATCGATTAATTCATTTTTCAAATCCCTTCATATCAAAAAACAGAAAGATTAGCTACATTAGCTGGTTTCATTGCCCATGGATTTTCTACCAAGCGAAATGGTACAGTTTCACGACATATCAAACATATGGCAGTCCCTTCTTTCTTACCTTTTGCACGTCTCCACCGTCTTCCGCTCACACGTTAAGTTGCGTTGCGTTGCGGTGTTGCCGATACTATTGCCTGCTAAACGTCAGTAAAGCCCGAGGCAAAGATACAGCGGGCGTGGTTTTTAACGTCAGTAGTTTAAGTTATTAATTAAGTTTAGTAAAACAACGACAGATTTTCAAAACACTCAGTAAATAATTATAATATTTATTCAAGTTATAAAATATTTTGACTTCAATCCTAACCGTCTAAGGGCCCCAAAAATCGTCCCGAGGGCCGCATGCGGCCCGCGGGCCGCGTAGTGAGGATGCCTGACTTTGAGTGTCAGCGTTTTCTGACATTCCTAGCATTGGCGTTTCGCAGAACCTCAATCAACTGGAACTTTCTATAAACTCTTCATTTGTTTCACATAGGAGTATTAGAGGGGATCAGTTCCACTTGAGAAGATGTGTGTTACAAAATAGCGATGACACTCTAGAAATGCTTCTGATTTAGACTTTAAACTATGCTTTTTTTATAAAAGATATATGTTTTGGTTATTAAATATTCATTTAAATTACAACAACGTTTCTTCAACTATTTTGTTGCTCTTATTGAAACTGAAACCGTTTTGCTCTAAAAGACAAATCCTTACATTTAAGAAGCTGGTGTAGCTTAAAGTGGGAGTACGTAGAATGTCATTACTTATACGCGTGATTAAATAATTCGGTCAAGCGAATATTACAAGTGAAACTGCAGTAAATATTTATTTACTCGTTTATCAACCTTATTTACCTTCATATAAAACTTTGTACGAGTGCCTAAATAAACTGGAATTTGCTTCTATAAAGCTATTTATAGTTCAATAATTAAAAATGTAAACAATTCAAAATTAAAAATGGAAAATTCACTTCCACTAGCATACTACTACCCTAAACACAGAAACCTCTTTTACTACGACAGCATAACACTCCAGAGACGGAGA
>JBAIZL010000108.1:967500-979329 GCA_036971475.1 Prosapia bicincta
TTAAATGAATCAGAAAGTACGTTCAGTCGAAAAATTGAAATACAACATAAAAACATGTTTTTAATGATATACACGTTTATTTAGAATGATATCTCTTTACTGTCAATTGAACTGAATTTCCAAATAGCAACGTTCTGTTATTTGAATACTATTCGTAGGTATTCTTAGTTCCTAAATTACATAATGAAGCTATGCATTTATTTATCGTCTGGAGTTCTGGTAATACAATTTAAGCAGAGGTGTTAAATGAAGTGACAAATCGCCAGAAACAGATGCGGAACTAAAACATGCAGTGCTGATTATTTCCACAGCTTTGCCACAAGAATGCGCATGCAATCAGCAGGGCAACACAAGGCGTCTGTGTGCACATTGCACGTTGCACCATTAACGATTTAATGCAAAAAATGTGCTAATTTTACAGCATGACTCATCTTCGTAAATACTAGCCAATATAATGAAAGCTAGTATATATAGGCTACTGTTGGATAGATTTAGAGTATTCAAATGTTTTACAATTGCAACGGTTTTAGTGGAAACGTGTTTGTGACATTCTTGGACAAACGTATCGTGAAGAGTACTTGTATAATATATGGAAAGGGTTCCTGTTTATATTTAAAGGGATCTGATTTACTGAAGTTGAAAATCTAAAAGATTGAAATGGACTTTACTACGCCAAAAATATAATTTTATAAAAATGAAATAACTTAAATAAGATAAAGGTTGATCTTCAATTTTTATGTTTCAAATAAACTACCTATAAGTTATCACCAAACGTGACATTAACTGTGATCTATAATTTAACATTTATAAAACATAGAACGAAGTAAATTTTAGTAAATGGAAGTAAAAGGTAGTATTTTACTTACCTAATATATTTACGTTGTGAAATATTTACCTACACAAAGTGTGAAAAAATATTTACCTACACAAAGTGGGAAAAAATATTTACCTACACAAAGTGGGAAAAAATATTTACCTACACAAAGTGGAAAAAAATATTTACCTACACAAAGTGGGAAAAAATATTTACCTACACAAAGTGGGAAAAAATATTTACCTACACAAAGTGAGAAAAAATATTTACCTACACAAAGTGGGAAAAAATATTTACCTACACAAAGTGGGAAAAAATATTTACCTACACAAAGTGTGAAAAAATATTTACCTACACAAAGTGGGAATAAATATTTACCTACACAAAGTGGGAAAAAATATTTACCTACACAAAGTGGGAAAAAATATTTACCTACACAAAGTGTGAAAAAATATTTACCTACACAAAGTGGGAAAAAATATTTACCTACACAAAGTGGGAAAAAATATTTACCTACACAAAGTGGGAAAAAATATTTATCTACACAAAGTGGGAATAAATATTTACCTGCACAAAGTGGGAAAAAATATTTACTTACACAAAGTGGGAAAAAATATTTACCTACACAAAGGGGGAAAAATATTTACCTACACAAAGTGGGAATAAATATTTACCTACACAAAGTGGGAAAAAATATTTACCTACACAAAGGGGGAAAAATATTTACCTACACAAAGTGGGAATAAATATTTACCTACACAAAGTGGGAATAAATATTTACCTACACAAAGTGGGAAAAAATATTTACCTACACAAAGGGGGAAAAAATATTTACCTACACAAAGTGGGAATAAATATTTACCTACACAAAGTGGGAAAAGATATTTACCTACACAAAGTGGGAAAAAATATTTACTTACACAAAGTGGGAATAAATATTTACCTACACGAAGTGGGAAAAAATATTTACCTACACAAAGTGGGAAAAAATATTTACCTACACAAAGTGGGAATAAATATTTACCTACACAAAGTGGGAAAAGATATTTACCTACACAAAGTGGGAAAAAATATTTAAAACATTTTTGAATATTGGTAGAATAACTTTATGTCTACATTAAATAAAAGTAAATTAAAAGTAAAAAAAGAGTAAATACAAGTAAAAAAAATAAGAAATGTAGTTGAGATGTATAAAACTGTTGAATATTATTTAATATAACGTAATCTAATAAAGTATTGTTTAAAATGGAAGAATATACGTATGCACTGACAAAAATATAAAAATTGCTAAATAAATTTCGTCTTACAAATGTTAGTTGTTTTTAAGTGAAAACACTCTACTCGAAAAACATTTAATGAATGAATAATACAATCAAGTTTTCACTCTATGTTTTTATTGAAATAAGATATTTGTAGAAAACGCTTTATTATAAGTATGGACAATAAAAGATATCTGGTAAAACTGAATTTTCAAGGTAATTGTATAAATAAATATTATATCAATAAGTCTTCACTTGCGAAGTTTTAATTTTTAAAACTAATTTGTATGTCTAAATGAGTGTGTAGATGAATAGGTTTATTAACAGCTTTTATGATATTATTGTATAAGGGTACAATTATATTATAAAAGTTGTTTTAGGTGAGAATATATTTTATTGTTAATTTTAAAAAATAGGTTTTATTAAGTATTACTTATAAATATTTAAACCACGTCATGTCTTTATTACTACTAGCAATGTAAGTTATTATTTCTGTGTTATTTGTACAACCCCATTACAATTGCTACTCCCGCAATTTTGTGGGGAAAGAAGGTGGCCTTTTTAATATTTCATAAAATATTAAGTTTCACTTGAGATATCTTGACTGTTTATGATTATTATAATTTCAAATATTTTCTAAATCATCATTGGTTAAATAATTATTTCCAACATAGGCAAAGTTTAAATTAAAAAAAGTCTGAAACATTTAAACGAATTTATTAATACCTAATATTTTTAATTGATGTTTGGTGAATTGTTAATACAAACTACAAATTACAATACCTATAAATAATTTAGATATGAATTATTGAAATATACCTAAAATTTTTATAATTTTTTAAAATACAGAAATTTGCAACTTTTCCTTTATAAAACAAGTATATCTCCTCAAATAAAATTCATTTGAGCAGTTAGTTGCTATTATTACACAGTTAATATGTCTATATTCATTTCTGGGAGAGGGATCTGATATTTATATCATCTATTCCATTTCTGAAACAACTGTTTCACTTATTTTGTGACCTTGAAGTTATTGTAATTATTTGGTACAAGTCGCTATATTGTTTTATTTAGTGCTGTTAGACGCGTATTAATTAGTTTATGTTTGTATTAAAATCTATTTCTCTTATTAAGTTAAAGAACATTCGTCAGAGCTTTGAAAGTAAGAAGCCTATTTAATCGTTTGTGAAGTCTGTTAGAAAGTAAGGGATGAAGATACCTAAGAAATATAGTTATACATTATAAAGTAAGATACAATCTCGTTACAGATAATAACCATTGTAATTTTTATCTCTCAAACAGGAAACTAATATCAACAAAGTTGCTCGATGTAATTATCTTGAATTTACTGAATAAACTATAATTAAAAAAATTACCTAAGTGAATAGATAGGTCTTACTTGCTGACGCGTTTCAAAACAATCGTTCCTTTTACGAAGTCAAAGCTTCTTCTCACCTCTGGAGTAGAGACTTTGATTCGTAAAAGGAAAGATTGTTTCGAAAAGCGTCAGAGATATTACCTTAGTTGAGTATTTTTTAAATTATAGTTAGTTTATAATAGTTCTAAAAATACAGGATAATATTTTCCGTTTTTCTATTTGATTAAAATCCAACTGCATGAATTTTAATTACAATTATTCGAGCAGTGGAGCATACAAATAGTGGAGTATTTATGTGTAATATGAAATAGTCTCGTACGTGTCATATATTTTTTTAATATTTTTTCTAAAATAATAAAATGGAGGATATTATTGATAGTTGAATTATAATAAACTAATCATAACTAAAAGAGTACATAATCTAATAATATAATAGACTCCAAGACCATAAAATAGTTTTTCAAAGTTTGGAAATGTTCTATTATTTTTATGACAAATATTTTAAAATGTATATAAAGGAGACAGCCATGAAACTACAGTAACAATACAACTTCTTTCTTTTTTTTATTTAAGGAAACCCCTAAATATTTAATTCCTTACGATATAAATATGCATTATTGTGTTATATATATATATATATATATATATATATATATATATATATATATATATACAAACACACACACACACACACACTTATATATATATATATATATATATATATATATATATATATATATATATATATATATATACAAGCACACACACTCACAGAAACACACACACACCACACAGACACACACACACACACACACACACACACATACACACACACACACATATATATACACAAACACACACACACACACTCATATATATACAAACATACACACAGACACACACACACACACACTCATATATATATATATATATATATATATATATATATATATATATACAAGCACACACACACTCACAGACACAGACACACACACACACACACACACACACACACACATATATATATATATATATCTTATATGTGTGTGTGTGTGTGTGTGTGTGTGTGTGTGTGTGTGTGTGTGTGTGTGTGTGTGTGAGAGAGAGAGAGAGAAAGAGAGAGAGTGTGTGTAAAATGAAAATGAAAATATTTTTGTGACTAACAGTTTTTAACTAAATTTGTTCGGAGACATTGCTAAATCCATGTTTGTGTTGAAATTATTACGTCACAAGCAAACGTTTGCAATTATGTTGTGCAGATTTTTATCAAGAACCTAAACCAATAATTAGAATTCAGTATATTACTTCCATTTTTACCAACGGGTAATTAATAAGACTTTTGTATTTTCTAAAATTATAAAGAGACATTAAAAATGATAAATTAAAATTAATTAATGATTAGTAAAAATATAAAGAATTGTTTAAAAATGTACGTTGCATTAACTTTTGAGTATAAATGTCTTAATTTTCAAATTGGTGCAATCAATAAACTTATATATACTCATAGTATCATCGCCATTGTTTTACGGTGGTTGTGTTCTTAGAAGGGGAAACTCAGAATTTATACGTTTCATTAAAATAAAAGAAAGTAATGAACGATTTCTCAAATAAACAATTCGAATAAATATAACATAAGGCGATCAAAGATATAATGAATTTAAGATGTGTGCTGGCCATGGTAAGATAAGGAGCAATTTAGTGAGGTCGAATGTGATCCGAATAAATACAACCCAGATTAGGCTCCTGCTGGACGCTCATTGTACGGTGGACAACTAAGTCTTGTTTATGTAGTTAAGTGATATTTTATGACTTCCCAGTTACGCTGACGTCACTACAGAAGTTCTTATATCAACAGTGCCTAATTGAGATGGTCTTTGCGTTAGGTTTGTGAGTGTATAGACAATATATATGTACAATAAATTGCATTAGGTTTTTCTTTGACAAATTTTGAATGCACCATGAGGATTACATTATTATTACTAAAATAAATTGTTACGCACTATACGTCAGGTTATTTTGATTTATAAATGTTTTAGAAATATGTTTTACTACTGTATGCTGTTTATCTCTTTCCTTTAATGCAAATATATAATAGAAATGAATTGTTACGCACTATAAGTCAGGTTATTTTTATTTATAAATGTTTTAGAAATATGTTTTACTACTGTATGCTGTTTATCTCTTTCCTTTAATGCAAATATATAATAGAAATGGATTGTTACGCACTATACGTCAGGTTATTTTGATTTATAAATGTTTTAGAAATATGTTTTACTACTGTATGCTGTTTATCTCTTTCCTTTAATGCAAATATATAATAGAAATGAATTGTTACGCACTATAAGTCAGGTTATTTTGATTTATAAATGTTTTAGAAATATGTTTTACTACTGTATGCTGTTTATCTCTTTCCTTTAATGCAAATATATAATAGAAATGGATTGTTACGCACTATAAGTCAGGTTATTTTTATTTATAAATGTTTTAGAAATATGTTTTACTACTGTATGCTGTTTATCTCTTTCCTTTAATGCAAATATATAATAGAAATGGATTGTTACGCACTATAAGTCAGGTTATTTTTATTTATAAATGTTTTAGAAATATGTTTTACTACTGTATGCTGTTTATCTCTTTCCTTTAATGCAAATATATAATAGAAATGAATTGTTACGCACTATAAGTCAGGTTATTTTGATTTATAAATGTTTTAGAAATATGTTTTACTACTGTATGCTGTTTATCTCTTTCCTTTAATGCAAATATATAATAGAAATGGATTGTTACGCACTATAAGTCAGGTTATTTTTATTTATAAATGTTTTAGAAATATGTTTTACTACTGTATGCTGTTTATCTCTTTCCTTTAATGCAAATATATAATAGAAATGAATTGTTACGCACTATAAGTCAGGTTATTTTGATTTATAAATGTTTTAGAAATATGTTTTACTACTGTATGCTGTTTATCTCTTTCCTTTAATGCAAATATATAATAGAAATGGATTGTTACGCACTATAAGTCAGGTTATTTTGATTTATAAATGTTTTAGAAATATGTTTTACTACTGTATGCTGTTTATCTCTTTCCTTTAATGCAAATATATAATAGAAATGAATTGTTACGCACTATACGTCAGGTTATTTTGATTTATAAATGTTTTAGAAATATGTTTTACTACTGTATGCTGTTTATCTCTTTCCTTTAATGCAAATATATAATAGAAATGGATTGTTACGCACTATAAGTCAGGTTATTTTTATTTATAAATGTTTTAGAAATATGTTTTACTACTGTATGCTGTTTATCTCTTTCCTTTAATGCAAATATATAATAGAAATGAATTGTTACGCACTATACGTCAGGTTATTTTGATTTATAAATGTTTTAGAAATATGTTTTACTACTGTATGCTGTTTATCTCTTTCCTTTAATGCAAATATATAATAGAAATGAATTGTTACGCACTATAAGTCAGGTTATTTTGATTTATAAATGTTTTAGAAATATGTTTTACTACTGTATGCTGTTTATCTCTTTCCTTTAATGCAAATATATAATAGAAATGGATTGTTACGCACTATAAGTCAGGTTATTTTTATTTATAAATGTTTTAGAAATATGTTTTACTACTGTATGCTGTTTATCTCTTTCCTTTAATGCAAATATATAATAGAAATGAATTGTTACGCACTATAAGTCAGGTTATTTTTATTTATAAATGTTTTAGAAATATGTTTTACTACTGTATGCTGTTTATCTCTTTCCTTTAATGCAAATATATAATAGAAATGGATTGTTACGCACTATAAGTCAGGTTATTTTTATTTATAAATGTTTTAGAAATATGTTTTACTACTGTATGCTGTTTATCTCTTTCCTTTAATGCAAATATATAATAGAAATGAATTGTTACGCACTATAAGTCAGGTTATTTTGATTTATAAATGTTTTAGAAATATGTTTTACTACTGTATGCTGTTTATCTCTTTCCTTTAATGCAAATATATAATAGAAATGGATTGTTACGCACTATAAGTCAGGTTATTTTTATTTATAAATGTTTTAGAAATATGTTTTACTACTGTATGCTGTTTATCTCTTTCCTTTAATGCAAATATATAATAGAAATGGATTGTTACGCACTATACGTCAGGTTATTTTGATTTATAAATGTTTTAGAAATATGTTTTACTACTGTATGCTGTTTATCTCTTTCCTTTAATGCAAATATATAATAGAAATGAATTGTTACGCACTATAAGTCAGGTTATTTTGATTTATAAATGTTTTAGAAATATGTTTTACTACTGTATGCTGTTTATCTCTTTCCTTTAATGCAAATATATAATA
Source organism: Prosapia bicincta (assembly GCA_036971475.1). NCBI lineage: Eukaryota > Metazoa > Arthropoda > Insecta > Hemiptera > Cercopidae > Prosapia > Prosapia bicincta. The sequence goes on from JBAIZL010000108.1 coordinate 975,306, forward strand.
GAAATGAATTGTTACGCACTATACGTCAGGTTATTTTGATTTATAAATGTTTTAGAAATATGTTTTACTACTGTATGCTGTTTATCACTTTCCTTTAATGCAAATATATAATAGAAATGAATTGTTACGCACTATACGTCAGGTTATTTTGATTTATAAATGTTTTAGAAATATGTTTTACTACTGTATGCTGTTTATCTCTTTCCTTTAATGCAAATATATAATAGAAATGAATTGTTACGCACTATAAGTCAGGTTATTTTGATTTATAAATGTTTTAGAAATATGTTTTACTACTGTATGCTGTTTATCTCTTTCCTTTAATGCAAATATATAATAGAAATGAATTGTTACGCACTATAAGTCAGGTTATTTTGATTTATAAATGTTTTAGAAATATGTTTTACTACTGTATGCTGTTTATCTCTTTCCTTTAATGCAAATATATAATAGAAATGAATTGTTACGCACTATAAGTCAGGTTATTTTGATTTATAAATGTTTTAGAAATATGTTTTACTACTGTATGCTGTTTATCTCTTTCCTTTAATGCAAATATATAATAGAAATGAATTGTTACGCACTATAAGTCAGGTTATTTTGATTTATAAATGTTTTAGAAATATGTTTTACTACTGTATGCTGTTTATCTCTTTCCTTTAATGCAAATATATAATAGAAATGAATTGTTACGCACTATAAGTCAGGTTATTTTGATTTATAAATGTTTTAGAAATATGTTTTACTACTGTATGCTGTTTATCTCTTTCCTTTAATGCAAATATATAATAGAAATGAATTGTTACGCACTATAAGTCAGGTTATTTTGATTTATAAATGTTTTAGAAATATGTTTTACTACTGTATGCTGTTTATCTCTTTCCTTTAATGCAAATATATAATAGAAATGGATTGTTACGCACTATAAGTCAGGTTATTTTGATTTATAAATGTTTTAGAAATATGTTTTACTACTGTATGCTGTTTATCTCTTTCCTTTAATGCAAATATATAATAGAAATGAATTGTTACGCACTATAAGTCAGGTTATTTTTATTTATAAATGTTTTAGAAATATGTTTTACTACTGTATGCTGTTTATCTCTTTCCTTTAATGCAAATATATAATAGAAATGAATTGTTACGCACTATAAGTCAGGTTATTTTGATTTATAAATGTTTTAGAAATATGTTTTACTACTGTATGCTGTTTATCTCTTTCCTTTAATGCAAATATATAATAGAAATGAATTGTTACGCACTATAAGTCAGGTTATTTTGATTTATAAATGTTTTAGAAATATGTTTTACTACTGTATGCTGTTTATCTCTTTCCTTTAATGCAAATATATAATAGAAATGGATTGTTACGCACTATAAGTCAGGTTATTTTGATTTATAAATGTTTTAGAAATATGTTTTACTACTGTATGCTGTTTATCTCTTTCCTTTAATGCAAATATATAATAGAAATGAATTGTTACGCACTATAAGTCAGGTTATTTTTATTTATAAATGTTTTAGAAATATGTTTTACTACTGTATGCTGTTTATCTCTTTCCTTTAATGCAAATATATAATAGAAATGAATTGTTACGCACTATAAGTCAGGTTATTTTGATTTATAAATGTTTTAGAAATATGTTTTACTACTGTATGCTGTTTATCTCTTTCCTTTAATGCAAATATATAATAGAAATGGATTGTTACGCACTATAAGTCAGGTTATTTTTATTTATAAATGTTTTAGAAATATGTTTTACTACTGTATGCTGTTTATCACTTTCCTTTAATGCAAATATATAATAGAAATGAATTGTTACGCACTATAAGTCAGGTTATTTTGATTTATAAATGTTTTAGAAATATGTTTTACTACTGTATGCTGTTTATCACTTTCCTTTAATGCAAATATATAATAGAAATGAATTGTTACGCACTATAAGTCAGGTTATTTTGATTTATAAATGTTTTAGAAATATGTTTTACTACTGTATGCTGTTTATCTCTTTCCTTTAATGCAAATATATAATAGAAATGAATTGTTACGCACTATAAGTCAGGTTATTTTGATTTATAAATGTTTTAGAAATATGTTTTACTACTGTATGCTGTTTATCTCTTTCCTTTAATGCAAATATATAATAGAAATGAATTGTTACGCACTATAAGTCAGGTTATTTTGATTTATAAATGTTTTAGAAATATGTTTTACTACTGTATGCTGTTTATCTCTTTCCTTTAATGCAAATATATAATAGAAATGGATTGTTACGCACTATAAGTCAGGTTATTTTGATTTATAAATGTTTTAGAAATATGTTTTACTACTGTATGCTGTTTATCTCTTTCCTTTAATGCAAATATATAATAGAAATGAATTGTTACGCACTATAAGTCAGGTTATTTTGATTTATAAATGTTTTAGAAATATGTTTTACTACTGTATGCTGTTTATCTCTTTCCTTTAATGCAAATATATAATAGAAATGGATTGTTACGCACTATAAGTCAGGTTATTTTTATTTATAAATGTTTTAGAAATATGTTTTACTACTGTATGCTGTTTATCTCTTTCCTTTAATGCAAATATATAATAGAAATGAATTGTTACGCACTATAAGTCAGGTTATTTTGATTTATAAATGTTTTAGAAATATGTTTTACTACTGTATGCTGTTTATCTCTTTCCTTTAATGCAAATATATAATAGAAATGAATTGTTACGCACTATAAGTCAGGTTATTTTGATTTATAAATGTTTTAGAAATATGTTTTACTACTGTATGCTGTTTATCTCTTTCCTTTAATGCAAATATATAATAGAAATGAATTGTTACGCACTATAAGTCAGGTTATTTTGATTTATAAATGTTTTAGAAATATGTTTTACTACTGTATGCTGTTTATCTCTTTCCTTTAATGCAAATATATAATAGAAATGAATTGTTACGCACTATAAGTCAGGTTATTTTGATTTATAAATGTTTTAGAAATAGGTTTTACTACTGTATGCTGTTTATCTCTTTCCTTTAATGCAAATATATAATAGAAATGAATTGTTACGCACTATAAGTCAGGTTATTTTGATTTATAAATGTTTTAGAAATATGTTTTACTACTGTATGCTGTTTATCTCTTTCCTTTAATGCAAATATATAATAGAAATGAATTGTTACGCACTATAAGTCAGGTTATTTTGATTTATAAATGTTTTAGAAATATGTTTTACTACTGTATGCTGTTTATCTCTTTCCTTTAATGCAAATATATAATAGAAATGAATTGTTACGCACTATAAGTCAGGTTATTTTGATTTATAAATGTTTTAGAAATATGTTTTACTACTGTATGCTGTTTATCTCTTTCCTTTAATGCAAATATATAATAGAAATGAATTGTTACGCACTATAAGTCAGGTTATTTTGATTTATAAATGTTTTAGAAATATGTTTTACTACTGTATGCTGTTTATCTCTTTCCTTTAATGCAAATATATAATAGAAATGAATTGTTACGCACTATAAGTCAGGTTATTTTGATTTATAAATGTTTTAGAAATATGTTTTACTACTGTATGCTGTTTATCTCTTTCCTTTAATGCAAATATATAATAGAAATGAATTGTTACGCACTATAAGTCAGGTTATTTTGATTTATAAATGTTTTAGAAATATGTTTTACTACTGTATGCTGTTTATCTCTTTCCTTTAATGCAAATATATAATAGAAATGAATTGTTACGCACTATAAGTCAGGTTATTTTGATTTATAAATGTTTTAGAAATATGTTTTACTACTGTATGCTGTTTATCTCTTTCCTTTAATGCAAATATATAATAGAAATGAATTGTTACGCACTATAAGTCAGGTTATTTTGATTTATAAATGTTTTAGAAATATGTTTTACTACTGTATGCTGTTTATCTCTTTCCTTTAATGCAAATATATAATAGAAATGATTGTTACGCACTATAAGTCAGGTTATTTGATTTATAAATGTTTTAGAATATGTTTTACTACT
>JBAIZL010000109.1:165000-182500 GCA_036971475.1 Prosapia bicincta
AGGAGTGTTATTTCATATAATTAAATTAAACTAAATTGGTAATTTATTTAGAAGAAGTCATTACGACACTTTTCCATTTGAAACAAATTGACATAAATTGTTTTCATTTAAAATAAACAAGGGTTCTAACAAATTGAAGCTTTTAAATGTAAACGTTTGATTTTATTTAGAAAAGGGTGAAATTATATATGTGTATGAAATAAATTAAATCAAACCAAGGTTTGAGTAAGAAAAAAGGGACATGATTTTAATATGGGTAGATTTTAAATATTTTAAAAGGTACAATAAAAGGGTTAAGTTAAACAAGAGTTTTTAAATTTGTAAGTGGGTCTAGCTAACCAATTTTAATATGTTAATATAAGTTTTCTTTTTTGTGATTATAAGTATATATATATTGTTTATTTCATGATTTATGTGTAGTTAAATTAATATCTTGATGGTAGAATAACTTAGAAAGAAAATTGAAATTTTTGCAAATTGGTTTAAAAATGTGAGTTCTATAATAGAGGCAAATGGGTTTGTAGTCATTTAGCAAAGGTATACAAAATTTATTAAATATCAATTTCCTTCAGAAATTGCATTGATGAATTTGAAATAAATTTTAATTAAATTTCAGTATGTAAAATTTTCATGAAGAAAGGGTTAATTCAAATGAGAACAAAAGGGTTCCATATTTTACATTAAAAGGGTTTAACTATGATTAAATAAATTTTAATTAAATTTCAGTATTTAAAATTTTAATGAAGAAAGGGTTAACCAAATGATAATCAAAGGGTTAAATATTTTCTAATCAAAGGGTTAAATATTTTCTAATCAAAGGGTTAAATGAATTTAAATAAATTTGTAGATTTTGTAAATGAGTGAAGATATGCTTGAAAAAGGTTTAAATAGGTTTCAGTAAACTTTTTGAATTAAAATATGTATTTAAATATTATAATTTCAATATGGGAAGGTGTTTGAATTTATTCAGCAGATGTTTTAAAAGTTTTTATAAATTATTATTTGATGTTCAGTAAATATTTTGATAATCTTGTAGGAGATATGGCTATATGTTTTATATGTAATTTTTGTTTCAGTATGTACTTCATAGTTGGTTTTTATATAATTTGATATGTTTTATGAAATTGTTTTTAGGTTGTTGGTAAAATTGTTTGAAATTTTACCTGATAAAGTAAATAGAATTTGAATTTTAAAATTGCTCATTTTAAATTGAGAAAGATATAGAAAAAATTTTATCATTTAAATGGCTATGTAAAATATGGCCATAAAATAAAGTAGTGTGTTTAGAGAGTTTAAATAAATAGAACAAAATGTGAAAAGTAGGGATCTTTCGGAGTGTGTTGAAAAGTAAGGCTTTGCTTGAATCAACGAATATTTGTAATTTGTAACAATTAAAATTTTCAGTAAAAAGTTAAGTAAACAAAACCATATATTGACGTTTAAAATCGCAAGGTTGAGAACCTGGGAACATAAAATAAAATTATGACAGATAGTAAAGGGTTATATTTTCGACAAGTAAGATTGACCGTCAAGTAGAGCAAAGTTTTACGCTTTGGCATACTCTGATTGAAAGGAAATTAAAATCGTAAATTCTAATTTAAATTTTAAATGTCAACTAAAATAAGCAGTATGGTTTCTTAACTGTGTTAAGAACCAACACAAAGGATATAAATTTTTAAGTCAAATAAATTGCAGACTGTGCATTGTAATAGTAAATTTTAAATTTTTTAAAATTAAAAAATAAAGATTTTTTAACTAACTTGCAAACAAACTGAGTATTATTTTAAACAAGTTTCTTACACTCTCCTACAGTTGATATGGTCATTTCGCCGTTTAGATGTCTTTCAAAAGAACCCATTCCCCGGGACGACTTACCCGCTAAGGGTAGAATCCGCAGCAAGTTAGGTTTTTTCTTTTTTAAGTCCAGTGACTTGTTCTCTGGCAGATTTTGGCGAGCATTGCACAGCGTTCGTGGTTTCGGCTGCGAGCGGCTCGTTTCAAAATTCTTGCTCTGCAACGGGCGTTTGGTGCTGGTCAACGACGGAAGGGTTGACGGCGTTGTGCGTAGGTTGGCTCGGTCCGTTGCAGTTAGTAAGATGGCGCCCTAACGAGTGGGGCCGACGGGTAGAGTTGCGGACTTTCCCGTATAAATATTTCGGTCTCTATTAAAATCATAAAAAGACATGGCGAAATTCGACCTAGGAAGTGTAAGAAATAAATAATAAAATGTTAAAGAAAAGAGTTAGATTGCAGTTCTAGGTTAAAACACTGGTAAATTAATTTAAAAATAAGATAAGAAGATGAAAGTAAGAGTTAAATAGTATAGTATGAGAAATTGTTTAAAAGGGTTAAGAATGTAAAGTAGGGGTAAATTAGTTGTAAGTAGGAAAAAGCAAACACATAGACGAACGCGCGCATAGGAAACACACGCACGACATCCAACGACATTTTATGTAAAGTAAAGGATTTTATAGAAAAGTTTAGAATTAGGGTTTAGAAAGAAGGAAAGGATTAAAAACAAAAAGGAGATAAACAGAACAGAAGCCATGGCGACACAAAAGCAGCAGGAAAGAAGTGAAATAGAAAAGCTAATGGCGATGCTAAGGAAAAAGGAAGAACAAGAAAAATTAGAAAGAAAACAGGAGAAAGAACAAGATGAGGCTAAAAGACAACAGGAGAAAGAACAAGAAAAATTAGAAAGAAAACAGGAGAAAGAACAGGATGAGGCTAAAAGACAGCAGGAAAAAGAAAAGAAGAGAGTAGAAAGGCAGATGAAGGAAGAGAAGGAGAGATTAGAAAGACAGGAAGAAAAAGAAAAGGAGAGAGTAGAAAGGCAGAAGAAAGAAGAACAGGAAAGGTTAGAAAGATATAAAGAAAGAGAGCAGGCCGAAAAGAGATGGCAAAATGAGGAAGCGAGGAGGATAAGAGAAGCAGAAGAAAAAGAGGGCAGGAGAAAAAAGAAACAACAAGAGAAAGAACAGGAAAGGAAAGAGCGAGAAGAAAAAGAAAAAAGGGATAGAGAAGAACTGAAACAATTCCAAGAAAGGATGGCGGAAAAGTTTAAAAGTCATAAAGACGACATAGCCCAGCACATGGTGAGCATAGACGCAAGAGTGTCGACTTATGAGAGCAAAGTCGACCAATTACAAGTAAGGATCGAAAAGGAGGAAGAAGAGCAACTGGAGCAGGACAAGAAAATCGTGGACCTGCAAACAGGCCTGCAGAAAGTGGAAACCAGCGTTAAAAGAGTCGCGGACAAAGTAAGGAGTGCAGGTGCACAAGCGACAAGTGTTAGCTGGGTAAAACCACGGGCCTGGGATTATCAGGAGCTTGCAGGCGCAAAAAGGATCGAGTATTATGGAAAAGATAATGAAGATCCGGTAGCGTTTATAAAGAGCATGGAGGAGCTCTTTGATGAAGTAGACCCCATGTTGGAAGAAGAGACCAAACTGAAGATGGTGGTCAGAAATTTAAAGGGAACGGCAGAAGGCTGGTGGAAGGCCGTTATGAACCCAGGAGATCAATATGGGCAGTTTAAGGCTAAGTTTTTAGCCAGATACTGGGGTTTTGAAGCGCAAGAAAAGATAAGGCGGCAGTTAGACACTGGGAGGTATTATGAGATGGGACCCTACAGCAAGTCCGAATACTTCGTAGTAATGGTTAACAAAGCTAGAAATTTGGACCCGCCGATACCAGAGCGTTACCTCGTGAACAAGGTGATGACGCATTTCGGAAAGGAGGTCCGGAATGCGAGCCTTGGAGTTCATAGGGAGTCAGTGGCCAGTGCCATTGATTTCCTGAACGGCGTGGAGACGGACAACGGAAGCCGGGGTATAAATGGGAGAGAGGTGCCGCCTAGGTACCAACAGAGGCCACCTCCAAATGTAAGGCCTCCTCACCCAAGGAACAACACCAATGGGAACCCCAGGCCGGAGAGAGAGACCAGACCACCTCCAAGGCAGAACATGGAACCAAGAGAACTCAGGACAAGGAGTCCAAAAAACGAGGCGGGAGGGTCTCGTGCGAAATAGAAGAGAACAGACAACATGGAGACAGACAATGGCGAGAAAAAGGAACCGAGACCCGGAACAAAGGAATAAAAAAGAGTATTAGTAGTATGAAGAAGAATAAAAGAATAGTAAAGGAAAAAGAGAGGCAGATAGGAGTTACATCTGACAGGGAAGCGAGCAAAAACGTGCTGGAAGGAGAAGGCAAAAGGGAACAGAGTGGAAACAGGGCGATGGGTGGGGCTGAGCCCAAGGATGCTGTAGAACAGCTACCCAGTAACAGTAAAGGAGGAAGAAAGGAAGAGATTGAGAAAAATAGTAGGCAGCAGGAAGCTGCGAAACAGGGAGGCCCAAAGAGTTCCAGTGACCTAGCCAAGATCCAAGAAGGAAACAGAAATGCAAGCAAACTAGAAGAGACTCCGAATCAGGAAAATAAAGAAGGAGATGAAAAGCCAGAAAAGATAAGAGCCACAGCTCAACAGCCAGATATGGAACAAGAAAGGAAGTTAGGAGGTCTCAATATGGAGATACGAGACGACCTGCTCGAGGAGGAAGGTTTGTTGCCCCGACAATCCCAGAATTCTGAGGAATGCCCTGCACTCATAGGCGCTATCTGGCAACAGGTAGTGCGTGTTGAGATTGACACCGGCGCGGACGTGTCCGTTATACAGGGCAACCTGTATAACGAGCTGAAGCGCCAAGGGAAAGAATTCTTGGAATTGCCGGTAAGCAATACGGGCATTATTATGGCGGTGAAGACACCCCAGATAAGAGTCTGTAAGCAGGCCTTTATTCCTCTGAGTTTGGGAGGTCATGTAGTAGAGAGTAGCTTCATGGTGGTGGAACGCTTACGGGCGGAAATTGTCATGGGTTGCGATCTGTTACATCGACTCAGAGCCCGTATCAACATGGAGAGACGCTTCATGACTTTCGAGGTCGAAGGAGAGATGGCCAGTCTCGACTTCATAAGACCTAAACAAGACCATCCAAACACAGCCATTACTAACTTGGAAGCTCAGGAAGGAGAAGAAGTAAGATCTGCACAAGACCATCCAGGAGAGCTCCAAGAGATTAGTAGAAGAGCAAAAATCGACAAGGTGGGATGGATTGGTACAAGCGAAGAAGAGGGGCTTGTACTGGCGCCAGCCGTACACCAGGCTGACGTCGTTACCCCTATCGAGAACCCGGAGTGGCCGAGTCTCGGGGGGGGATTGGGACATGGATCCCAATCTGAAGGAAATGTTGGAGCAGATGTGGCAAAGGAAAAACCAAATGCAAAAATAGTACAGAGAGGTAGTAAAAAGGAGAAAAAGGGAAAACCAGAAGGCCAGGAGGCAAAAGAAATAGAGCAAAAAGAAAGCAAGAAGGGAGCAGCAGCTTTAAGCAAAAGAAGAGGAGCCGATGGCAAAGTAAGCGGAAATGTGCCGGAAGGGAGGCGCAAAGAAGGTCACACACGTGGAACTAGGGCGGTAAAAAGGGCAGAGCCCGAGAAAGCCGAAAGTAGGCATCAAAAGTATAAAGGACAAGAGGAAGAAATAGGAGGAAAGGTACAGAGAGGACAAGGAGGCCCAGGATGTTCCTACGACCATGCGGAAATCCCGGAAGGAAACAAGGATGCGAGCGAGCCAGAGGAAAAGAAAAACAAACGTAATAGGAAGAAAAAAGGAGGAGAAAAGAGAACTCAGGACAAGGCAAAACGAACTAGACCCAGATACAGGATGAGGAGGAGATTAGGAGTTGTAGATTGGAAGAGTAGAGTAAAGAGAAAGAAACACAAAAATTCTAAAAATGGCCAAACACTGAAACCACATAGAGTATACAATGTAAGAAACCTGAGTACAATACAGCAGCAGGATAAAAATAACTCAATTCTCACAAAGACTCAGGAGGAAAGGCTGGAAAAATTAATGGAAGAATACAATGAGGTATTCAGCGAGACTCCAGGAAGGTCAAATAAGTATAAACATAAATTGAAAATATATGAGGATAAACCATTTATAAAAAGGAGTTATCCGATCCCTATAAACTATAGGAAACAGGTCCAACAGGAAATCGACGTTATGCTAGCCAACGACATCATCGAGAGGTCAAGAACGCCATACATCAACCCGATGGTAATGGTCCTCAAGCCAGACAAATCCATCAGACTATGCCTTGATGCTAGGAGACTAAATGACATCACAGTACCAGATTACGAAAGCGCACCAGCGATTGACGAGATTCTAAGGAAAGGAAGATGTAAGAGGTATATCTCCAAGATTGATCTCACGTCTAGTTTTTGGCAAATACCTCTTACACACGACTCCAAGAAGTATACGGGGTTCCTCTTCAACAACAAGGTGTACAACTTCAAGGTAGTGCCTTTCGGACTACAGAACTCCTTAGCGGCATTGGTTAGGACGGTGGATTTGACGCTGGGACAGGAATTAGAGGAAAACATTCTAGCATACGTCGACGACCTGTTATGCTTGTCTGAGACGTTCGAGGAACACCTCGAACATTTAAGAACGATCTTCACCAAATTCAGGGAAGGAAACTTGACCATAAATCCAAGAAAAACATTTTTCTGTCAGGAGGAGGTGAAATTCCTAGGATACATCTTTACTCAGGAAGGGGTACGAACAGACCCAGAGAAGCTACAGGCAATACACGATTTCCCAGTGCCTAAGAATAAAAAGCAGTTACAATCGTTTCTAGGATTTGTGAATTACTATGCTCGTTTTACAAGCAAGTATTCACAGGAAACCTCACCTCTTTTGAAGCTCCTGCGCAAGCAACAACCCTGGATTTGGAACTCAGACATGCAGGCGGCTTTTGATCGTGTCAAGGGGTTGTTTCTCGAGGCAGTAACGATTACACACCCAAGAGCCGGGCAGGATGTTTTCCTACAAACGGATGCCAGCCACATAGCGATAGCAAGTCAACTCTATCAAAAGGACGATAACGGGGATTTGGTGGTTATTGGATTTGCTAGTAGGACCCTCAAGAAAGCAGAATTGTCATACAGCGTGTGCGAGAAAGAACTGCTGGCCATTGTGCACGGCCTCAAGAAATTTAGACCACTTATATTAGGAGCGCCGTTACACATCATCACTGATAACAAGGCATTGCAATTTCTAAACACCTGCAACTTCACCAACTCTCGCATCACCAGATGGACACTAGCGATCCAAGAATACCAACCCTCCGTTATCCACTGCCCTGGCAAGGAGAACATACCTTGCGATACGGTCAGCCGCATGTACCAGGCACAAAGTGGGATCGGAAAACTAAAGAACGAGCAGGCAGTTATCAGGCTAAATGAAATGAAAAGCGAGAGACCCTTAAGACAAATAATCCTATCATTGAAAGAAGGACAAAGGGAACAAATAGATTTAAATAATATAATAGAAAATATACAAAGGTACCCGAGATACGAGGTAATAGAAGGATATTTGTGCTTTAAAGTGAGAGGAAAAAATAAAATAGTGATTCCAGAAGCGAACATTGAGCCACTCATAAACGAAGTACACCAGGTGTACTTGCACATTGGGAGAAATAAATTGGCAAAAATGCTAGGTCGGAGCTTCTATATAAAGAATATGTACCAAAGGGTTATGGAAGTGATAAGGAGATGCAAAATATGTCAATACGCCAAGCACACTAACAGGTACTCACAAGCATTAACAAGACCAATCCTTACACAACAACCAGGGGAAATGGTTGCCGTAGACTTCTTAGGGCCCCTACCCAGGAGTATAGGAGGGGCGAGACACGTACTAGTGATCCTTGACGTGTTCTCAAAGTTCCTAAAATTATACGCTGTGAAAAGCCCGAACTCCAAAACCTCCATCGATCGCATGACTGAGTATTTTAATACAGTGGGAAAACCGATTAAAATTCTTACCGATTTCGGCGCGGCATTTACCTCCAAACAGTGGAAAGAATGGATCGAGGCAGTAGGAGTGCGACACATTCTTATCCCTGTTCGGCATCCCCAGGTAAATTTAGCCGAGCGTATAAATCGAGATTTGGGAAGAATTTTACGGACATACTGTAGTAATGCACAATCCTCATGGCAAAAATACTTGCAATACATAGAAAAAAATCATAACCAAATGCCACACGAGATCACAGGCTACACGCCGGCAATGGTCCACTGGGGAGTGGAAACAAACTATGTATGGGAAGGATATATCCCTGAGGATTGTAGGAATGCGGTAGTGGAGACTAGGAGGGAGATGCTTCAGAAAGTATTTCAGCGAATTAGGACTAAGGGAGACTACAGAGCAGCAAGGACAAATAGAACCTGTAAGGAGACGCACTTCCAAGTCAACGACCTAGTATTAATCACAAGGCATAACCGCTCCAATGTGCAAAGAAAAGAGACAGAAAAGTTACTATTGATTTACGAAGGCCCTTTTAAAATAACTAGGAAACTAGGGCGTAAGACCTATGAAGTGGCAAATATTGTGACAAATAAAGTAAGAGGAAGGTACGATGTTAAGGATATAAAATTATACGTAGACTAATAATAAACATTGAAGCCAGATAGCTGACCTGACGTCAAAACAAAAAATGTATGTTGCCGTAGAGCAACAAATATCGATCCAAAGTTGTATACAGTAGGAGCATTGACCCAAGCAAAAAATATAAGGAAGTAGCTTTACTACGCAAGGTCACAGCTGTGTGGAGCGGCCGACTAATGCGTAGGCAAGATAACGCCAGCTGATAGGGACAGCGCCAGAGAGTGAGAGGGGAACACCTGAACATCGTTCCTCACTCAAGATAAGGAGCGTAAGTAAGTAACTGCTGATAAATTGTAAGAACTTGGTTAGATATTTTGTAGTGTATTTATAAGAAATGTAAAATGTTTATAAGTATGTAATGAAAAATTAAAATAAAGCCACTAACGAGGGTATAAATGTAGGAAAATTAGGAAATGGAAAATTTAAGAAAAATTTTAAATTTTTTAACTTTAAAAAAAAAAAATCAAGCAAAGAGAAAACAAGATCAGATTTATTGTATCAAGCCTGTGAGTGAACAGTGAGAGTTGTGAGTCTTATAAAAATGTATGTATTTAGGGTTGTACTTATTAATATTGTGAAAGTTTTTTAAGTGTTTCAGTGAGAAGAAGTAGAAGAGGACCAAGGACAAATAGATATATAAGTAAGGTAGATTAAGAGTTAGCTAGCACCCACAAATAAAATAGGAAACAGATAAATCTCGAAAAATAAAAAATTTTTTTTGTATAAGTAAATTTTTTTTTTGAAGATACTTTGCAAAAAAATTTTATTTTGTCTCAATTTTAAAGGGGGATATTGCGGCGGGCAATATTCTTCTGGAATACATGCCGCAAAAATATAATATGTAAAACATAAAGAGTCTAAAGTTTATGTAAGTAAAACAAACCAAGCCACCGTGGGAAGGGTTTGTAACTTAAGTTTAAGGCAGTTTGCAAGGGGAAGATGGTCAAAATTGGCCTAGAATTACCATCGACATTTCCAGAGATAAAGCAAGACGAGAAAAATCAAAAGTAAAGAATAGTAAAATTCCATCAGAAGCACCCTTAAGGAGTTATACGGCTTGATCGAAAAAATGGATTAAATCGATCGGTCTATCATTTTGGCGAGCCGTTACACAAAAGTACAAAAGATGTGCGTGCGCCGATCAGGCGACATCAAGTTAAGCTCCCGATTGGTTGTCAACCCGTGGGAACGGTCTGCAAGTGGGGGTGTTTGCCCGGGGATTGAGCAGGCCTCGCGTCTGTTGGAGCCCCAGCTAAACCAGGACTCTCGAAGGGTAAGGTCGGTGTCGGGTGTAGCTCCGGTAAAATAATGAACAATAGTTTTATTACCGTAAATAGTTCAAAAACTATGAGTGGCTAGAGACAGTTCGCTTCGTTGAGATGTCGTGACGCTGTTGTTTCGTAATGGGGCCCCTTTCGCATTTCAAGATCGCAGCGAAAGGGGTCTTCCCATAAATTTCCATCAAATTATGTGCGAGCGTCGTTAAATGTGTGTGTTGTAGCCTTGCTTGAAAGACAAGGCGATGTGAACAGTGTAACCTAGCAAACAGTTTAAAAAAGTGTGAGTCTAAATTTCAAACAAAATTAAACAAAATTTAACTAAATTGATAAACGTTTTTAAAAGATTTTTCTTTTTATTTTCTGTATTAAGAGATGCCCAAGAACAGTGTTAAAAGAAGGGCTTAAAGCTAAAATTTTACTGGTAACCGTTGAATTTCAAAAGAGGTGCGAATAGCATCGAAGAAAGAAGATGGAAGGATTCAACCAAAGGGTGAAGCGAGCGGATCTACCCGAGGCCTAGAAAACACACAAAGGGATGGAGGTTTTCAAAGATGGCGGCAACGCGTGGGAAGCATCCTAGTATTCTTGCGTGAGAACAAAGCAACAGCCACGCCGGATTTTCCCCACCCCGTTGGAGGACAAAGGGAGAGACGGAGAAGAGAGGGAGAAGATAGGCAAGCCATGCTTTGTGTGAAATCAGGTCAGATCTAAACTGTTTTCCTTTTGCAAATTAAAATTTTAATTTGAAGAATTTTTTCTAAATTGGGAAAATGTTACAAAATTTAAATAAATTTTCAAATCATTAACAGTAAACTTTAAATTTTACAAGTAAATGCTGGTGGCTTTGTTTTAAAGAGTGGGGGGTTTTCAAGATGGCGATGCCATAAATGCAGAATTTATGTTGTATTTTATGTATGTAAGGGAAATAGAAATTTTAGATTAAAACTTATGTAAGGGGAAAGGTTTTTAAATAAGCAAATCGAATAAAAGGATTTCAATTAATTAAAGAGTTTAAAATATTATGAAAGAGTAAAGAAATTAAATAAAAGATGTGTTGAAATGAAGTTAAGTATAATTTGCTAAAAGTAAATATCCAAGATGGCGGACAAAAGGCCATTGTTTTACAACAGCTGATTGGAAGGCTATGCTTTAGTTTCAGGTGCTCTTATAACAGGAGTGTTATTTCATATAATTAAATTAAACTAAATTGGTAATTTATTTAGAAGAAGTCATTACGACACTTTTCCATTTGAAACAAATTGACATAAATTGTTTTCATTTAAAATAAACAAGGGTTCTAACAAATTGAAGCTTTTAAATGTAAACGTTTGATTTTATTTAGAAAAGGGTGAAATTATATATGTGTATGAAATAAATTAAATCAAACCAAGGTTTGAGTAAGAATAAAGGGACATGATTTTAATATGGGTAGATTTTAAATATTTTAAAAGGTACAATAAAAGGGTTAAGTTAAACAAGAGTTTTTAAATTTGTAAGTGGGTCTAGCTAACCAATTTTAATATGTTAATATAAGTTTTCTTTTTTGTGATTATAAGTATATATATATTGTTTATTTCATGATTTATGTGTAGTTAAATTAATATCTTGATGGTAGAATAACTTAGAAAGAAAATTGAAATTTTTGCAAATTGGTTTAAAAATGTGAGTTCTATAATAGAGGCAAATGGGTTTGTAGTCATTTAGCAAAGGTATACAAAATTTATTAAATATCAATTTCCTTCAGAAATTGCATTGATGAATTTGAAATAAATTTTAATTAAATTTCAGTATGTAAAATTTTCATGAAGAAAGGGTTAATTCAAATGAGAACAAAAGGGTTCCATATTTTACATTAAAAGGGTTTAACTATGATTAAATAAATTTTAATTAAATTTCAGTATTTAAAATTTTAATGAAGAAAGGGTTAACCAAATGATAATCAAAGGGTTAAATATTTTCTAATCAAAGGGTTAAATATTTTCTAATCAAAGGGTTAAATGAATTTAAATAAATTTGTAGATTTTGTAAATGAGTGAAGATATGCTTGAAAAAGGTTTAAATAGGTTTCAGTAAACTTTTTGAATTAAAATATGTATTTAAATATTATAATTTCAATATGGGAAGGTGTTTGAATTTATTCAGCAGATGTTTTAAAAGTTTTTATAAATTATTATTTGATGTTCAGTAAATATTTTGATAATCTTGTAGGAGATATGGCTATATGTTTTATATGTAATTTTTGTTTCAGTATGTACTTCATAGTTGGTTTTTATATAATTTGATATGTTTTATGAAATTGTTTTTAGGTTGTTGGTAAAATTGTTTGAAATTTTACCTGATAAAGTAAATAGAATTTGAATTTTAAAATTGCTCATTTTAAATTGAGAAAGATATAGAAAAAATTTTATCATTTAAATGGCTATGTAAAATATGGCCATAAAATAAAGTAGTGTGTTTAGAGAGTTTAAATAAATAGAACAAAATGTGAAAAGTAGGGATCTTTCGGAGTGTGTTGAAAAGTAAGGCTTTGCTTGAATCAACGAATATTTGTAATTTGTAACAATTAAAATTTTCAGTAAAAAGTTAAGTAAACAAAACCATATATTGACGTTTAAAATCGCAAGGTTGAGAACCTGGGAACATAAAATAAAATTATGACAGATAGTAAAGGGTTATATTTTCGACAAGTAAGATTGACCGTCAAGTAGAGCAAAGTTTTACGCTTTGGCATACTCTGATTGAAAGGAAATTAAAATCGTAAATTCTAATTTAAATTTTAAATGTCAACTAAAATAAGCAGTATGGTTTCTTAACTGTGTTAAGAACCAACACAAAGGATATAAATTTTTAAGTCAAATAAATTGCAGACTGTGCATTGTAATAGTAAATTTTAAATTTTTTAAAATTAAAAAATAAAGATTTTTTAACTAACTTGCAAACAAACTGAGTATTATTTTAAACAAGTTTCTTACACTCTCCTACAGTTGATATGGTCATTTCGCCGTTTAGATGTCTTTCAAAAGAACCCATTCCCCGGGACGACTTACCCGCTAAGGGTAGAATCCGCAGCAAGTTAGGTTTTTTCTTTTTTAAGTCCAGTGACTTGTTCTCTGGCAGATTTTGGCGAGCATTGCACAGCGTTCGTGGTTTCGGCTGCGAGCGGCTCGTTTCAAAATTCTTGCTCTGCAACGGGCGTTTGGTTGGTGGGCGGCTTGCGCGCGCGTGCTGGTCAACGACGGAAGGGTTGACGGCGTTGTGCGTAGGTTGGCTCGGTCCGTTGCAACACACACACACACACACTCACTCACTCACTCACACACACACACACACACACACACACACTCACTCACACACACACACACACACACACACACACACTCACACACACACACACACACACACACACACACACACACACACACACACACACACACACACACACACACACATACACACACACACTCACTCACTCACACACACACACACACACACACACACACACACACACTCACACACACACACACACACACACACACACACACACACACACACACACACACTCACTCACTCACACACACACACACACACATACACACACACACACACACACACACACACACTCACTCACTCACTCACACACACACACACACACACACACACACACACACACACACTCACTCACTCACACACACACACACACACTCACACACACACACACACACACACACACACTCACACACACTCTTACAAACAAAAATACACACTCACTCAACGATGATAACGGGATACGCTTGCTACCGATGATCACGGTACTTTGTACAAATAACGACGGACACACACTGTAACGGTTTATAATTTTACAAATTGGATTTTATTTAGTTATAACTCTTAAAACATTTAATATTCACTTCTAGCTTACAGTTGAGGCGTAAAGATACGTCTGTCTGTAACGCAATAGAAGTTATAAATCCGTTACAGTTAAAGTATTTTAAATTACCAAGTTAAACAATTAAAATTAGCAGAATATTCTTGAATTAATACTTAAGGTTTATTTACTTGAAATGCAAGGTATTTGTGCGGTGGTAAAATAATGACATTTAAATTCAATTAAAGCAAATCATAAACTTTATTTTAAAATAGACAGATGAAATAAATTAAAATCATGACACATAAATTTCTTTAACACTCAATTACAGATTATGAAACCTTTTTTTTTTTTACATTACTTATAAATTTTTAAGGATAGCAATCCTTCAATCAATAAAATTTATCAATGGCTGAAAATGAACATATATTCGAGTTTACTTGCTTTTCTTGTATAATCAAGTTTAATAATTTAATGTGAACATATTAGCACCAAAAGGTGCGTAATTATAATTATGCTTATTAATTAAAAAGTTCAATGTTCATAATTTAGAAATTCTGCTTCGAAATGTTTTAAATTTTGAAATTAAGTTTTAAAAGTTTTAAATCGCCCACTTAGCTGTGTTAACTTGTCGCAACTTCCCTTCCATCTCGGGGTAAATCTCGGTAAAGCCTGGTCTCATCTTCGTGAATAAACGTCGGGAAAACCATAAATTAGTCTGCAACCCATCTTGTATCTGGTATTGTAAGCCGCCCTCTATGCCATGATTTAAAAAAAGAAATACTTTATATTAATTAAAATAAAAGGAAACTAAATACATCTTCTTGCCATTTGGAGACGTCCTTCCCTGGTTACATCCTGGCCTAATGAGACAGATAAATTAAATACGAGCAACATTCCTACCTATTGCGCATCCACGGGGCGCACGCATAGCTAGGTTACTTATTATTTTAAATTTTTCTCGATAGATGTCACTATCAGCCAGAGATCTCATTAAAAATATTTATCATACATAACAATTTTTTTTTACATAGTTATACATTATTACAATTTGGAATTTATTCCCGTTTGTTTTCTGAATTTTACTATTTTAATATGTAACACCGTCTAAAGTGTGTTACATATTTTTCCCCCCTTTTGAGAAAAAAAAAATTGTGTGTTTTCACATTCCCCTTTAATTATTTTTATTAAATGTAACGATTTACGAACAACTCTTAAGTTAACAATCAAATTATTTTCTTTGGGAAAACATATCATAAACCTATTTGATTCTATTATTAGAACAAACTTAACTCGACATGAAACATAACATAAACAATATTAATTCTGGCATTTAATCCTTTCCAAACAAAAAAATAATAACATTTTTAAATAAACTTATATTCAATCTTCCTTTTATATTCATAAAAGATTTTATATTGAAACATACTCTTTATACCATTACATAATGTTCTATATTTGTTTAATTACTTTTATCTTTAATTTATTTTGTTTAAAAAAAAAATGTGTTTTTTAATTTCAATTTAAATCTCATAACTTGTTACATTATTTATTAATCCTTTAATTTACATGATTAAGTTTTAAAATAATTACATACACTTATCAGTTGCTTTGAAATTTTAACTTCTTTATAAACTTTTCATTTCTCAAACTTTATGATTATATATTTAAATCTCTTCAAATTTTTAAAACTCATTACTATATCTATTTTAACTCTTATACAGTTTTACTCACAATTAAATTTTTCTTCAAATTATTTCTCATTAAAATTCTTCAAATTCATTTATTAATTAAAATTTTCTTCAAAATTGTCTCTTTTTGTGTCAACAAACCTAACCTACTAGCTGTATTTATCGCAGTCCACTACCTGGGATCTGCAAAACTGCTTACTCCCTGTAAGCCACAAATTACCACATTTAAACGACGCTATATATATATTTTCAAAAATTCTCTCTCTCTATTTACCACTAAGAATGTACCATTGCCTAATAACCTTTCTTTGTTATTCTTACAATACTCGTACATCTTAAAACCATTGGATTTCAAATCCCATACTTTGAATCCAAATACTTTTTTTTCTTAAATCAAATCCCATACTTTGATTTAAAAACCATACAGCCAGTTGTTGACTTAAAAAGGACTTTATTCAATTCATCATTCTTAAATTTTCTTTCAAACATTACTATGACAATTTGATATTAAAATTCGTTTAAGCTTTTGCATTAATAAAATAAGAATTAAATCAAACAGAAATTAATATTGTACTTTCACATGCAATTTTTGGTCAAGTGTTTTAGTCTCTTCGTGTAGTATTATGTATTTTGAGATTTTGTCAGTGTCTACCTCGTGTATAAGTAAGATTGCATGCCA
Organism: Prosapia bicincta; assembly: GCA_036971475.1. NCBI lineage: Eukaryota > Metazoa > Arthropoda > Insecta > Hemiptera > Cercopidae > Prosapia > Prosapia bicincta. The sequence goes on from JBAIZL010000109.1 coordinate 181,031, forward strand.
TTTGGGCCCTTTGACACACAATATGCAAAGTGTCGTCATGAGTTTCTAAAATTGCATATCAAGGCACTTACCACTTCCTTGTTGATCAATTACCATTTTAAAAATGAAAAAAAAGGCTTTAAATTTCTTCCAACAATAACTTTTCTAAATTTTAACCATTTTTGAAGTTATAAATTTGCTTGTAAACCTTACACAACGTATACATATATTTAATTTTATTAAACATTGTTTTAAATCCCTTTACAAAAATTTCTTTTTATTATTATAATTCATCAGTACTATTACTTTTGTTAAATTGTTTATCAGACAGTATTACATTTACTTTCAAATTATTTTAATATTAAATCATTTTGATTCTGCAATTCATACTAGTTTAATAACCTCTTTTATCGTCTGATAAATCGATTCACTACAGGGGTTCAGAAAACAAACGGAACGTTGATGGCATAGCAAAGCAAAGCAAACTCGAAATATTTAAACAGGCTCGCAGCTGTGTCAACATTGGTAATCTACAACTGGCTTTCTCAAAGCCATGCACAAACTTTTGAAATTCTAAACTCTATCAAGCATATTACGATTAACATTTTAAACAAGAGTCTCTAACCTTGAAACTCTACACTACAAGTAAAAACTGGTTAAAACTGGTTTTCTCCTTTAACTTTACCATGCTGTTTACACAAGCTACATCCTTTAACTTTCAATTTATACATTTTACAAAATTTTACACTGTGAATTTACGTTTTGAATATATTTAATGAATTCGGTTATTTTCAACCATTTTTAAATTTTCTTTTTGCCAACACACAAATTTACATTTCAAATTTATATAGCAGAGTTGCGCATTTATGTAACGGATGTTATATTATGAAACGAGCAGAGTCGCGCAAATTGTGTAACGGTTTATAATTTTACAAATTGGATTTTATTTAGTTATAACTCTTAAAACATTTAATATTCACTTCTAGCTTACAGTTGAGGCGTAAAGATACGTCTGTCTGTAACGCAATAGAAGTTATAAATCCGTTACAGTTAAAGTATTTTAAATTACCAAGTTAAACAATTAAAATTAGCAGAATATTCTTGAATTAATACTTAAGGTTTATTTACTTGAAATGCAAGGTATTTGTGCGGTGGTAAAATAATGACATTTAAATTCAATTAAAGCAAATCATAAACTTTATTTTAAAATAGACAGATGAAATAAATTAAAATCATGACACATAAATTTCTTTAACACTCAATTACAGATTATGAAACCTTTTTTTTTTTACATTACTTATAAATTTTTAAGGATAGCAATCCTTCAATCAATAAAATTTATCAATGGCTGAAAATGAACATATATTCGAGTTTACTTGCTTTTCTTGTATAATCAAGTTTAATAATTTAATGTGAACATATTAGCACCAAAAGGTGCGTAATTATAATTATGCTTATTAATTAAAAAGTTCAATGTTCATAATTTAGAAA
>JBAIZL010000109.1:475000-482500 GCA_036971475.1 Prosapia bicincta
TTTCCTTCCAGGCAGCGGCACAAGGCGACGTCATCTTCTTCAAGAAAAGAAATCTAACCGAGGTTTTCTCATTATCGAATGACTAGCTTGCGCTAGTCGTTATTGTTAGACATTTTACGACCAAATCGCGCACTCCGCGGCCAGATTAATGAAATTTTAAAAGTCCATTATGACTTTCTCTGCAATTTAATTTAAACAGTGACCTTCTCGGTCGAATCCTCAAACGAGAGTCCCTTTTTTCTAAACCTGCAACCAATTCACTAGCTGCTTACCCCCACTACTTGATTTACATGCACAGTTTTGATTTTAAGCGTGCTTATTTAATATTCTGTTGGAACTTGATTTTGGTTCTAGCACACAAAGCACTCGCAAAGTCATCATTTGTGTACATTACAATCGGTTTTTATCTTATTCAATTAGCAATTGAGTTTCATGGCTTAGCAAAACTAGATAAACTTATTCTATAAAAATTTAAGATTTTTCAATTTCTATTCAATTGTTACGGAACCAATTTTTTCCGTTACAACCTCCCTGCTATTAAATGAAATTTGGGATCATTTTCCCAAATTGAGCTTAATACTACTTACTACTATTTAACACTATTATATATTGGCTTCATGTCCTCAGGCGTCCTTCTCCCTGAAACTCACATAACACATATATTATTAGTATCTTACACTTTCAACACATTGAAACTTTGTCTCCTTGCACTCACGATGCAAGCCATTATTTCCATATCATACAATTTATTTGAACTTAATACCCATAAACAATGCTTTATTTCTTGATCCATAAATTCTTTTTATACCTTGTACTCATATTTTAACATTTACATTCTTTATATTTATAAGTTACATAGAACTAACATGGATTTATTTCAATTTCACCTACAGTTTATACTTAATCTGTTATCTGGACAATTTATATGTTTGAATTACGCGACTTTCGCGCTGTTGGCCACTACAGCTGATTCTGACAGCCAGTAGCCTTGAACGCGCTTGGCAACGTCCGCTAGTTGGACTTTGGGCATCCCCTCTCTTTTGAGCAGGTCAGCTACCGCATTTCATTTTGCTGTTTTCGACTTTATCTGTGCAATGCTACGCAATATCCTACAAGTTTTATTTAGCTTGATTTACTCTAGGCCGTCGCCCCAGGTCCGTCCAAGCAGCTGATTGCTTATCTTATTTGTTGTTCTATACGCAACTACTTAACTTATCGCAGCCTATTCAAATTCCATTTCTAAAGTTATTAGAAGTTACCTAATCCATCCAGATTATTACATTACGTTTATTTTTGTCCCTTTAAATTTTTAAAAACCTTTCATAATTGTACATTTAAATACTTCGTAGCCTAATTAATCTTTTTACATATTTATCATTATTGATGATATTTTGTGATGTCCCTTACATCGTAAATTCCCCTAGATTTATTTGTAATTATGTTTTCTACCTGGTAAGTCCTACGTCCAATTTTCCGCGCTATACGATAAGGCCCTTGATACAATAGTAATAATTTATCGGTCTGGTTTTTACTCAGATTTGACCGGTTATGTTTGGTAATTAGCACTAACTCCCCTTGTTGGAAGGTGATCTCCTTACATTGAAAATTTTTTATTTCCGCTCTTCTTATGCCTTTCCTTCTGATCCTGTCGAAAGCTGTGTGTACTACTTCTCTCTGGGTTAACCCGCCATCGTTAATACAAGCCTTCGGTAGAAATCTCTCCCATATATACACTGGCCGCGTTCCATGGTGTAACTGGATAGGTGCATATCCAGTTATTTCATGAGGCGTCGTGTTTAACACCTGTTCTATATAGGGGAGATATTTCACCCATCGTGATTGTCTTTCGTGACAATAGGACCTCAAAATTCTTCCTATCTCCCGGTTTATTCGTTCGGCTTGATTTACTTGTGGATGCCTGACAGGAATCAATGTATGCTGGATATTATTCTCCTGCATCCATTGCTTCCAGTGTCGGGAAATAAATGCCGACCCGAAGTCAGAAAGAATTTTTCTTGGCTTTCCTATTGTCCGAAAATATTGGGTTAACCTGTCGATTGTAGTACGTGTATTAGGTCGTTGTACAGCGTATAGTTTCACCAATTTAGAGAACACATCCACTACAACCAGTATATCCCTGACTCCCCCAGTTCCTTTTGGGAGCGGGCCTAAAAATCCACTGCTACCATCTCGCCTGGTTGTTGGGTTAAAATGGGTTTTGTCTGAGCCTGTGAGTATCTATTGGTAGGTTTGGAAAATTGGCAAATTTCACATTTTCTAATTACTTCCATTATTCTTCTGTATGCATTTTTTATATAAACAGTATTCCTTATCATATTGTATATTTTATTGCGGCCTATATGCGCGTAGGACTGATGTATTTGCCCAATAAACGGGGCAATACTTAAATCAGGGATCATCAATTTAAATTTTCCATTTATACATTTACATAATTTATTTTCTATGATTTCGTAATTATTACAATTTTCTAAATTTTGAATTATATATAATAAATTAGGTTGCATATCTTGTTCCTGTCTCATGTTTACGAACAAATTTCGGAAGGACAATGGACACTCAACCTTTATTTGGCCAATTTTTACAACATTTAGTCCATTTTTTAATTTTCCTCCCTCCCCGTCCGTTTGATACATCCGACTGATGGTATCACACGGGATATTTTCTTTCCCAGGGCAGTGTATCATACTGGGTTGGTACTCTTGTATTGCCAATATCCACCTTGTGATACGCGAGTTCGTAAAGTTACAGGAGTATAGGAATTGTAACGCTTTGTTGTCAGTTATGATTGTTACCGGAGCTCCTAACATCAAAGGTCGGAACTTCTTTAACCCATGCACAATGGCTAGGAGCTCCTTCTCACACACAGTATACCCTAACTCTGCGTGTTTAAGCGTTCTAGATACAAAACCTATAACTTGTAATCTTCCCTCGGCATCCTTCTGGTAAAGTTGGCTAGCTATTGCCTTATCGCTAGCGTCAGTTTGTAGAAAAGTACCCTGCCCTTCAATCGGATGTGTCAAAGTGACAGCGTCAATAAACAAATCCTTCACCCTTTGGAACGCGACCTGCATCTCATTATCCCAAGCCCAGGGCTGTCCCTTTCTTATTAACCTTAACAGTGGTGACGTTTCTTGGGCATATTTACAAGTGAACCTAGCATAGTAGTTCACAAATCCGAGAAACGATTGTAGCTGGCGTTTGTTTCTCGGAGCGGGAAAATCGTGTATTGCTTGTAATTTCTCCGGGTCTGTTGCTACCCCTTTTTGGTTAAATATGTACCCAAGAAACTTAACCTCCCGTTGGCAGAACAAGGTTTTTTGCGGATTTATTGTTAAACCTCCCTCCCTGAACTTGGAAAAAATGATTCGCAGGTGCTCTAGGTGCTCCTGATATGTCTCCGACAGACATAATAAATCGTCCACATACACTAATATATTCTCTTGTACTTCCATGCCCAGTGTTATGTCTATGGTTCGTACAAGAGCAGCTAATGAATTTTGCAATCCAAATGGGACTACTTTAAAATTATACACCTTATTTTCAAATAGAAACCCTGTAAATTTTTTAGACTCATGCGTTAACGCTATTTGCCAGAAGCTTGCCGTGAGGTCTATTTTTGAAATGTAGCGCCTGCTACGACCTTTCCTTAAGATTTCGTCTATGCTCGGCGCGGCCTCATAGTCCGGAACCGTTATCTGATTTAACTTTCTGGCGTCTAGGCATAGTCTAACTGATTTGTCTGGTTTTACTACGACTAACATTGGGTTAATATACGGTGTTCTTGATCTTTCTATTATGTCTTGTCGGAGCATATCTTCGATTTCTTCGCGGACTTGTTTTCGAAAATTCATAGGGATGGGATAGTTCCTATTTATGAACGTGCTATCCTCTTGAATTTTTAACGCATGTTTGTATTTAGTCGCCCTGCCTGGCTTGTCACTAAATATATCTTTAAATTCATTTAATAAATCATTTAATTTTGCCTGTTGATTTTCACTTAATATACTATTTTTATCTTGGACATGTTGTAGTTCAATTTTACTTATTTTTACACATTGCTTATTGGTATTAATTTTGAACCGTTTTTTACGGAACCTCTTCCATTCGGCCCGTCCCTTGTAATTTATTTCCTTCTCTTTATTTAAGGTTTTTCCAATTTTGCCGCGATCAGTGGGCTTTGATTTTAGCGATTCGTTAGTTGACGAATTTATGTTATTAGACTGTGTATAAAATGAGCAGTTGGCTAATTTATTATAATTAGCTTTTTTCTTTGTTGTGACTTCAGGTCTATCCTGCAAGTTACTTAATTTTTTTATTTGTGGCTCATGGCCTTTATTTGTGGATTCTTTGATCCCGTTTCCTCCTTTAATCTCTTTCCTTAATTTCCCTTTATTTATATTTGTTGGGTTTATACCCTGATTTATTTTAGTTTCACCATTTTTTAATGGATTTGGGTTGCTCCTTTTATTACATCCTAAATTTATTCTTTTATTTTCTAACTTCTCTCGCTCCCTGCTATTTCGGGGATTACCGCCTACTGATATATTTGGTCCTAGTTTCGGATTCTTTACATTTTTGTTTTGTTTACATTTTAAATTTTGGTTTTTTTTTCCTGTCTGTGACAGAGTACGTTGTATATCGAGATCCCTTTGTTCTCGATATACAACGGCTAACGGCCCCATATTCCCGCCGTTGGCAATCAACCTCCCCACTTCCGGCTGGTAAGATGGTATTTTGCCTTGGTTAATTGGGTTGTCTTGTTTATTTTGTTTTACATTCATTTTATCACTTTTCATTTTTACGCCTACATTCTTTTCATTTACATTGTTTATTTGATTTATATTTTCTATTTCCCTGTTGGCTTCTAGCCTTTGTTTATTATTTTTATCGGGTAAACATATTTTTCCGTCTTTTCCCGTTTTTTCGAAATCCTGCCAGAGCATTTCCCCGTCCAGCTCATAGGAGATAAACGATTTCTCCAGATTTATGCGGGTCTTAAGCTCACACAAAGTATTCATCCCCAATATGAGGTCAACTCGTAAGTTTTCCACTATTAGGAATACAAATTCCTTTGTGTGACCCTGAAGAGTTAGAGGTAAGAAAGTTTGTAACTTAACCCGTTTGCATGTCGAGCCGATTGCTGTTAGAACCCCCATGTTAGCTACTGGTAGTTCGTAAAACATGTTTCCTTGCTGTTTCAAGGCCAGGTATTTGTTCGCATTAATCACGGACATTTGTGCACCAGTGTCCACTTCTGCGAATATCTCCATACCATTTATCTTGCAGCTAATCAATGGGCATTGCTCTACTTGCTCAATTTTATTTATGCAACTATCGGGTTCCTCTAACAATTCGTCCCGCATAAATAAGGCTAAACCGTTCAGGTTCACTATCTCGTCACGATGGTAAACTTGACGATTTTTGCTTTTCGGGCTATTGCGTTCCGGCGATCTCTTTCCTCGGATCCCTAGACGCGCTAACGGACAATGCTCCTTGTTGCTAGAGATCCTCGTTTCTAGTTTTTTTGCTGTGTGTCACTAGGTCCGGGGATAGAACGTGGCGGATTGGGTTTCTTAGGATACTTCGGTGGGGTTGTTTTTTGGTGTTCACCATAGGATCTTGGGTTATGGTCGGGTCTTTGGTGGTTAGAAGTGACGAAGCGCGGTGGTGCCCGGTTTGCATTTCCGTTAGCGCGGTCGTTCTCCGTCACGTTGTCGAGTTGGATTAGAAACGCAATAGCTTGTTTAATGTTCTGCGTGGGGTTGCCCACACTAGCTAATTGAACGTTGGTCCCGAAATGCTTCATGATCATGAAGATTAATTGCTTTTCGGGAATTACTGGATCTAAGTTCTTCGCCTTGTTTACCATCATGACGAAATATTCCGCCATGTTGGAAGGTCCGTTATTACTATATTTGCCCTGACTTAATTTCCTCCAAATCCTTTCCTGTTGGTGGAAGCTCCAGAAGTGCTGAGTGAATTCCTTGCGGAAATCCTGGTATGTCTCAGACCCCTTCTTTATAGCTCTCCACCAACTGTCGGCTGAACCCTGTATATATCATTCTATGATCTTGAGCTTTGTAATTTCCTCCATCGTATTATCGATTTCAGAAAATAACGACTCCATTTCACAGAGAAACTCGATCGGGTCTTCCCGCGATGTACCCCAAAACTCTATTTTCCTATAGGATGCCTCGTTCAATTTGTTTGACACTGTAGGCAAACATATTTGTGTTATTGGCCCTGCCGTCCCTGAACTAGTAAGCCTATGTTCTAATTTTTTCACCTGTTGGTTTACAGACTTTACGTCCTCCCTTACTTTATTTACTTTCTCGCTTAACTGCGTTGTTTGAACCTCTACATCGTTTTTTATTTTTTCGATCACGGTGGCCTGTTCGGTCATTTTCCCTTCTAGGTTGCTCGTTCGACTTTCCGAATCCGCCCTATATTTGCTCATTTCATCGTGAAACGCTTCTAGGATCTTTTGGCGTTCTAATTTCTCTAACTCCCACCTTTTTTCGGCTAACTCTAACTCTTGTCGACGTTGTTTCTTGTCCTCCTCCCTTTCGGCCTCTCTTACCGCTTTATCTAATTCCCTTTCTTTTAGCCGTCTTTCTTCCTCGCGCTTGTCCCTAGCCGCGTTTTCTAATTCCCTTTCTTCCTTATCTTTTACGCGCCTCTCTTCCTCGCGCTTGTCCCTAGCCGCATTTTCTAATTCCCTTTCTTCCTTATCTTTCACGCGCCTCTCTTCCTCGCGCTTGTCCCTAGTCGCATTTTCAGCTTTCATATAGGCTAAAAGCTTATCCATGTCGGATTTCGCTTCGGGTTTTGCCATTTTGTTTAAATTTAAAGTTTGTTTAACTAAATTTATAGATGCGACTAGATATTTATTTTTATATGTGATTTCTAATTTTATAAATTTATTTTATATTTGGTTTGGCCGTTCGGTGCGGGTCGTAGATACTGCCTAAGGTGTTGTACTCTCGTACCTAGTTAGATTTCTTGATTTTATTTATTTCTTTTTAATTTAATTTTTATTTAATTATTTTTTATTTAATGGCTTTACTCCCTGCCTATTCTCGTTTTTTTTTTCTTGACATTTTATTATTATTATTATTTTTTTTTTTTTTTTTTTTTTTTTTTTTTTTTGTTATTTTATTTTTATTATAATTAATTTCCCACTAAAATTCTTTAGCTGGGTTAAATTAATTTAAAATTTATTAATGATTTTGCCTAATCGTGCCTTCCTTATTCGAGTCCCAAGTGCGGGCGCCATATCTGCAACGGACCTTTACCCAGCTCACTCACTCCCTACCCTAGCAAACTCGACCTGCCACAAACCTGTCGACGTTTGCCCTACTCGCAATTACAAGAACATGAATTTAAATCGTAATTAAAAAACCCACCCTGTGGATTCTGTCTACTAAGATTGAAAAGGTCATGGTAAGGTCAGTGATGTGTCAAACGGTGTAACATTGG
>JBAIZL010000110.1:0-12500 GCA_036971475.1 Prosapia bicincta
TCTGGAGGGTTTATATGTTGGTTTTTCTACTACCAAGGACTGAGGTTTAGCACTTTTATTCTCAATTTCATGGTTAACAACATCATGGTCAGTAGTTTTTTGCAGCAGCGAAGTTATGTTCCCTAAACGACAAGGGGGATTATGAGGCTCGATTCCACATTCTTTAAACCCCGTTAACGGCATTTCCAACTGTAGCTGTTTTGAAGTAAAGCGGGGCTCAAAAGCTCATCAATATTTTTGTCTTTGATAAGTTTGTTTTGGATGAAGTGACCATAAATTTGTCGCATGCTTGGCCTATAGTAATTTTTTAACGCATGAGAGGCTTGAGGTGATGTGATGTGTGGGGCGCGCAACCTAACCATGATGATGTTTTTTCTCTCTGCAAAATAGGATATTCCTCCAAAATTATGTTAGTTTTGTGATTGTCAATAATCAAGCAGAAGCAGAAGAGTCTTTGCTTGGTTTCACGTGAAGGTAAAAGTTTTTCGAAAAGGTCCCTACAGTGTACAATGCCCTACAGTGTAGCTTCAGGTACGTTAAACTCATTTGCAGCAGCCAAGCAGTTCATACGTCCTTCTTTAACATTTTCTAGAGCAGAGACAATAGATTCTTTGCTCTATTTCTCCTCTTGAGGATTTCTTCTCATAGTGTCATGTATATATATATATATATATATATACGTATATACTACTATATATATATATATATATATATATTAATATTATATACTATATATAGTCTATATATATATATATATAGCCCTATATTAGTAATATATATATATATATATATATATATATATCCTATAATTATATATTGTATGATGTTTATAATTAACTAATACTTAATTAAGCCAACACAATAGCTTCAGCACCATAATCATAGTTAGTTTAATAAGTTCCGAAACAAGGGGGAGAAAGATGACGAGCTCGCCATCTTGCCCCCTTCATCTTGCCCCGGACTGCCTGTTTAAAAATATTCGTTTTCACTGGCTTGAAGAAATGTGAATAAATGACATTTATTTATGGTAATAAGGTACGTATTTTAAACTATGCTGCTGATAAATAATTATAGAGAAACGAAATAACTTACCTATATCTTTAACAGAGCTTATTTACACGTGCATAAAAGTTATAGCGTGGTGCCGATAAAACCATCAAAGCTTCACAACTAACTAAAAAATGCCGATTTCAGCGTCTCTATACTATTATTTACCGAATGGCCGATAGGAGAGACAGTAGTGTCTAGTTGATGGTGCCCACCCGTACCTTGAAAACTGAAAAATAATAAACATTCGTCATCTTACCCCCGGCTCTTCATCTTGCCCGGTCCTCCCCTACTGCATTTTTGCTTACTCTGATAATTTTAATTTTGTCGTCTAGAGTTCCCACAGAGATGTTAAATGCGCGGGTAAGACTTATACACTTTGTGGGAAATACAATGAATAAATTTATCATCATATGTTTATTCAGAAATTATACATCCATCTAGTGAATTATGGTTATTAAATAATCAAAGTATATGATTCTTGATAATTTACCGTTCAGAAGTTTGAATGCTGCTATAATTTAGCTGTAATATTGCCTTTATTTCTTTATGACACACCGAAGATCATAATGTATTTCCTCAAAGGCTCTTTTCTATTTCGCAAATTTATTAGATTTATATATCAAGAAAACCATTTAAACATTTATTTATAATGTAGATGTGCGAAACATACTCAAGCATTAGATACATTATGAGTTTATTAAAAAAAAGATATTTTAAATGAAGTAGTTTTTTGCAGGAGTATTATAAATAGGCATTTTATACTTTTTCTTTACAAAGGAATCAAAATATTTTTTTTTTTTTGTAATAAAATAATATTTTCATTTTTGTTGCGATACAAATTTTTCTAATAGTTTTCAGTTTGTAAAGGGTTTTGAGTACCTTAAGGAATTACGTTTATGTTGCTTGAAGAAAGTGTGTAGTGGGAAAATATGTTGTCGAGAAATAAACTCACATTACGGCTGTAAATGTTGAAACAAGTATCGTTAACCAATCGCTTGCGGCTTCCACTTACTCCCAATAACATAGAGGGGCGTTTCTAACAGCCCTTCCCTGAGTACAGTAGGGAGCCATAACATTTAATAAATCGATTCCTTTTACATCCCGTAAAATGTTATTGAACTTCGGAAAAAAAGATATTTTGTCCTATATGACACCAAAATACTTGAATCTTTGCAAACTCCTTTGGTCTATAAGTCAGATATACAATGTGGTTTTACCTTGTGTATCTTGTGAGGGAAATTAAATAAAAAAATGGCACATTACACATACACACACACACAAACATAAATAAATAAAATAATATATAGTATATATATATATTATATTATATATATATATATATATATATATAATATATTATGAAATATATGTTATAAAATATATAATTATATATAAATATATAAATAAATATATGTAATATATATAATGTAATATATAATTAATAATAATATATGTATTATATAATGTATAATAATAATTATATACATAATTATAATTATGTATTAATATAAATTATACTATTATAATAATATAATAATATATGTAATATAATGTAAATATATATTAAACATATGTAATATATATATAAATATATATATATATATACATATACTATATATATTATATATATATATTATATAATATATATATAATAGTATAGTATATATAATATATATATATATGGAATATATGTTACAAAATAAATGTATAAAACAAATTAGTAAACCTAGTAATATATATGTATTGAATAAACATATTTCAAATAAAAGAATAGTGTAAATTTATATATATTATATATATATATATAATATTATATAATATATATAATATGTTTTCATGTTTAGTAATCTAAAACAACGTAGGTTATTCAAATAAAAAGGATATCTATCAATTTATAGTCAAAGGTTTTTGTTGGTAAACAGTATCAAACATCATCAGAAATGAATAATACAATAATGCAAGTTATAGGCATAAAACATCATAAATATAAATATTTATAATATAAATATAATCTAATTAAATAATATGTAAAATTTTTGTTATTATAAATTAATAAATATTCTTGTATTTGAATAACCGATGTTGTTATATATATAATTGTCATATATATTATAATATTATATATATATATATACATATATATATAAATATAAAATACGTTTTCTTGTATATAAATTAATAAATATTCTTGTATTTGAATAACCGATGTTGTATATATATAGTAATTGTAATATATATATATACTATATATATTATATATATTATATATATTATATATTATATATATACTATATATATATATAAATATATAAAATACGTTTTCTTGTATATAAGATTAATAAATATTCTTGTATTTTGAATGCCCGATGTTGTTATATATATAATATGTATATATTATAATATATAATAGTATATATAGTATATATAATATGTTTTCATGTTTAGTAATCTAAAACAACGTAGGTTATTCAAATAAAAGGATATCTATCAATTTATAGTCAAAGGTTTTTGTTGGTAAACAGTATCAACATCATCAGATATGAATAATACAATAATGCAAGTTAATAGGCATAAAACATCATAAATATAAATATTTATAATATAAATATAATCTAATTAAATAATATGTAAAATTTTTTGTTATTATAAAATTAATAAATATTCTTGTATTTGAATAACCGATGTTGTTATATATATTAATTTGTATATATATATATATATATTATAATATATATATACTATATATATTATATATATATAAATATTAAAATACGTTTTCTGTGATATATAAATTAATAAATATTCTTGTATTTGAATAACCGATGTTGTTATATATATATAATTGTATATAATATATACTATATAATATTATATAGTATATATATATATATATAGTATATATATAAATATAAAATACGTTTTCTTGTATATAAATTAATAAATATTCTTGTATTTGAATGCCCGATGTTGTTATATATATATATATATACACTATTTATCAAAACAAAACCACAGGATGACAAGTTATACTTGTTGAAATATGCCATGGGTGAGATGTTTAAATTATATAGGATTATTAAATGTTTAACTTAAATTCTTTAAGTATATTGTTGTAGGAATAATGAAATATAGGAGTAATTCTAGAATAACATAACGTAAACAATAAGTTGTTATTTAGAGTCACGCCTATGTCTCATTTTGCCTTAAGGACGATTCTGAAGGTTAGAAAATATCCTAGACAAATTGTGGCTGCAGGTGTTCCACGGTTACCATTTCTAAAAGGCCACGTATTTTGTTAACAGTGTGAGTATTCTAGCACTCTATACTTCTATGACTAGTTCTATTACGTCATCTGATCCTCTGAACGGCCATCTTGCTGCTTCTCTTGTGGTCCAGGCAATTACTTTACCATAACTCCTACACCCCCGTTAATAATACAATAGTTTGCAGGAAACAAGCAATATATATAAAGAAATTAAGAGTCGATTCCTACAAAGGCCAGTAAAGTAAAGTTTTATTTTAGATACATTTATATAAATAACCTACAATTATCATAATTATGTACATGAATATTAAAGAATCACAATATAAGTGGTGATATAGTGACAAAAAATGACACACCATTGTGTGTGTGTGTGTGTTGTGTGTTTGTGTGTGTGTGTTTGTATTTGTGTTTGTGGTGTGTGTGTGTGTGTGTGTGTTTATGTGGTGTCTATATTTTAATGTAAATAATATTAAACAAAATGCAAAACAACATCTAGCCAAACTACATCTCCTAAACCATGGACAAATTGCCAAACGTCGCAAATCCTTAAGACGAAGTAAAAACTACAAGGGATATTTATCACATTACGTTACATTGCATTGGCCGATTTTATTGCACAGAAGTTTGTTTAATGTCTGGCTTTGTGCTGCGGCGAGGAGAGATAGCTAGACTAAACAGGGGCGGAAATGAAATCCCCTGTAAGGGAAATTAGCCCCCCAACATCAATCACCTGCGATTTCTCTCCCGCTTAAGTATAAACTAACCATATTTTATTATGTGTTCTACTAGGTAAAAGCTTTGTCTTGTAATATAAATTGTCATTGAATATATAGGAAACATTCGCCTTTGCTTTTATATTTTCATATTGTTTATAGTGTAATGTCAGTTCTAATGTTGGTTTTTTTAATACTTTATTATTTCTTTTTATTATCATTAATGTTGCGTTTGTATGCATTATTCTTTTGCGTTTATATTCACGCCCTCGTACTTTCTCTCAAGACTTTTATTACTTCTTAAAGTCATTATACATTCAGCCTCAGGTCTTCGTTGTAAAAACGTAACTTGCACCAGGTTTATGCTTCCAGATGTAGCATCTCTGTTACATTATAAAAACCTAGATACTGATTTTTTTTTCATCTTAGTAATCTGTGCTCTTTATCGGTGCGTAGGTGGTAAATACAAAATCTGGAAAATAGAAATAGTGCTGTGAGAACAATGTCTTAAAGAAGACATAGCTCACCAACACTACTGATCAATGAACTGAAACCTTTACAGGGACTAGGGAACATAGAAGACACCGTTAATATTAAATAATAATTACTTTATTAATTTTTTTAAAATTTATTTATTGGATGGGTGAAAATCTTCAAAAAGACGCTGCGCAATCCTTATTACGCAACAGTGTGAGATTCTTACTCACTAAAAACACCTCCTTTTGTCATGACAGCAGTGCAACTGACTAATGACTTTCATTTATAGATATAAATAGATGGTGTTGGAAAACTCAAGTAACTCTTTGTTCTAAAGTGGCCAAATCATGTGGTCTAGTTCTTCGTAGACGGCGGACATGCCTAGTCACATCAAGGATGGCTCAATCTCCCTGATTAGGATGCATATGCAGTCTACGCAAATGCTTAGAAGGCATAAACCTTAACCTCATCTACAACAAGATCCCGGTGCAGGTCTTCATTTCTAACGTACCATGGTGCATTTCCCATGTTACGTAATAGCTTATTTTGAAATGTCTGAATCATTTTCAAATTTGTTTTTTTGGTACATTCCCCATAATTGAATACCATATGTCTAGATGGATTTTAGAATTTTTTAATCCATCTAATCCAATATCCTACCTTTTATAGGAATATCTATACCTGAGTAGGAGAAGCAAGCAGATATTTTGCCTTATTTAGTGAATAATATAAACCTTTAACCCCCGGGATAAATGCCATCTTTATATAATATCATCAAGCATAATAACGTGTATATAATTATAAGCGTAACTAATAAAACAAAAGATAGAAATATATTCGGCAATGAAGTCAAGTAGTATCAAGGGTATGGGAAAAAATGTAACGACAACAGGATGGATTTTATAGAGTAGGGGAAGTAAAAAGAAATATCTTAAGATATAAGAATATTAGAGAAGAGATGTAAGGGAGTGTGGATCGTATGACGTCATTTGCAAAACCACTCACATAATACGGCCATGTGCAGGGAATGACGTAGGACAAGAAAGAAGAAGGAAAAGAAATCCTAAAAAAACCTGGAGAGATTATATCGATAAAGAGGTAAAGTTGCTTAGTTTAACCTAAGATTACATGTGAGTACAGGTAATTGGGTGTTCGAAGGCAACATGTAACCATATAAAGCGATAGATTAGATAAATACATAATGATTGCTTAAATACGGTGTTTTGAGATCCTGTTGGTGTACACAACCCAGTAGATAAATACTTGTTAAGGAATGACTTGCAATTATTATATTATATTACAAAATTACTGGCATAATTAATTATACTAAAATATTGTTGTTTGTAGTTGATCTACCTTAACTCAGCTATAATTGCCAGTGACAGTATTTACTAGAAAACTACTCAAACTCAGTATTTTCAAGTGGGGTAGTACTGAGTAGGCTAGAACGGACTGGCTGAAATATCTCACAGGGATGGAAACGTTTTTCTAAACGCTGTAATATAATGATGTATTGCGTCATCGTTTAACTGTTTAAATATTGGTATTTGTGTGCTAATAAACTAGCGAAGTTTTTATTATTATGGGTGTGCTTGATTTCAGTGAAGACTATATCCACATATTATTGATATGATCTATAAGGATGTTCAATCAAAGACGATCAAAAAATTAGAACAATGAGGTTCCAAAATTTCATGTATCGGTGTGAAAATGACATGGTGAGTAAGATTTCAATTTAATTTAGGAATTTTAGTAGTGGTTATGGTATTTCTAAACATAGATTATAATCCTGGAACAAAGCCTACTCAAGACTGTGCAGTCCCTCAAAGTTGTCACATAAATCGTCGAGACAAAATGAGCGGCGTAATAACAATATATCAGAGGGCCAAATTTAAAGCAATTGTACATTAATATTTTCCTACAATTATGGAGAACATAATGATAGTAAGTCGATATCTTTTTTAATGGTCACCATATTGATATTACATAAGAGCATTAATGCGAAGTTTCTCGGACTTGCTATATTCATTTCGGTTATATTAGATTTGATACTAAATTAGTTTATACAAGATGAGAAAACTGTTCTTGCTGTGAAAGTTTACAATAAAAGATCATTGAAGAAGAAAAATAGAGCAACAAATAGAAAAACATCCTTATAAAAGGAATTTAAAACTATAAAAGTAGTTTATTTTAAAGGATAAAGCTGGAAACTTTCTACTCCCAACTTTTGGTTTTATACAAAACTTACTGCTTTCACATATAAAAACTAATGTCAAGTTTTAGAATAGATAGTTGTCATGAAATGTTTATCTTATACATAATGTAGGATAAGATTCAGTTACAATGTTTATTGCTTACATAATATAGTTGATGATTCTGTGAAAATGTGTTTTCCTTATATATATGTCCTTATAGAACAAGATTCAGACACTATGTTTTTGGCACAATTAGTAAAGAAGACGATTCTCTTAAAATGTTTTTGGCATACATAATATAGGATATAATTATCTCACAATGTTTAGTCGATACATAATTATAAGATATGATTATCTCACAATGTTTATTCCTTACATAATAAAGAAGATGATTCTCTTATAATGTGTGTCTTTACATTACGTAGGGGACGATTCTGTTGCTATGTATCGATACTCTAAATATGAGGCACAAAAGATGTCAAAGGAAGTCACTTCTATGTTAATCAAATATATAGAAAATATACAATTGCAGGTCTAGATAGGTAAAAAATATTATAATAATAGATTAAAAGACACAAAACCTTGTAATGACCCTAGAAGCAATGAGCAGTTCTCTGATCTAAATACAACATGAGAACGTGTTTAGAGGCAGGGTTTGTGTCAATGTAAGCAGTATGGGGACAATTTATTAATAAGGTCAAGCCACTCCTTGAACAATCTCTCTTGTATGGGATTTGTGGAAGCGTGAGTCATATATTTGCTTAGGAATTAGTTTCTCGAATATTTAATACAGAAAATTTGTTATAGAAACGTTGTAGTGGTATGTTAAAATGTTATACTTCTATTTCACAAAGATTAAACATTTCTACTGTGTATTTCAAAGTAATTTATCATATGTACACAGCACTTAGAGATTAAACAATTGTTAGATTTTATAACAGTAGTATTTCACCCTCTGGATGGATGTCATCAATCACAGTCGGCAGTGTTTCAGTAAGATAAACTGATTGTGTTGCACAAATGTAACACAACACACACACACACACACACACACACACACACAAACAGACACACACACACACACACACACACACACACACACAAATACACACACACACACACACACACACACAAACACACATACACACACACACACACACAAACATACACACGCATACACCCACACACAGATAGACAGACAAACACACACCCACACACATATGTATATATTTATTTATCTCTCTTTCTCTCTCTCTCTCTCTCTCTCTCTCTCTCTCTCTATATATATATATATATATATATATATATATATATTTATATACTATAAATAAGAACATTGAGTGTTTTATTGCGTAAGAGAGGTACTTCGTCTAAAATTACAACGAATTAGTACATACAAAAGCCTTTCACCCAATAAATTATAATAAAAAAGTCTTAATAATATAAGACAACTGCACAAAATATCAATGTAGATTTAAAATTTATAAGAGTGTGAATTGAAACTTGGTATGAGCGGAAATTGTAACGCCTACTTTGTTCAATGGGAAGCCTAAACACTGGGAACTCTCATTCGTTATGCAAAAAGCAATTTCCACAAGCTATCATCCTGAAAACTCTTATGGCAATGTATGCTTATACTGCGTTAAAGTCAGGCGTTCCTTAGCATACGTTCCTTAGCCATTACGCATAAACCTCTTAACCTTTTTAATAAATAACCACCCTGATTATCTATCCAAGTCTTACTTTCCGTGTTGTAGTCTGTTTAAAGGTATCAGTTAATTTTAATCCAAACATATAAAAGATTCTGAACTGTGATTGAGTCCTAAGAATACATATTTTTCGAAAGGAAATAACAAGGAGTAAATTGACTGCTTGATTATTTGTTACGAAATCCTCATCTGATATTTAGTTGTTGTATATCTTGAGATATTCTAAACGTTTATTTTTATCGGTATCACTTGGCAAAAAAAACACTACTCTCTGATATTTTTTAGCACACGTTTTGCATTAGATCTGCAGATTGTTCAGTGCTGTGTTCGACCTATCCAATCCCCATACAAAACAAAGGAACACGTAAAACAGATGAAAAACACAACACAAACACACAACACAAACACACCAGAATTGAAACTAATCTAAACGTTATTTATTTCATTAAAAAGCAATCAAACTAAACATGACGGAAAACTACGAAATATAGAAACACCGCCAAAACCATTTGCAACACATTCACAAAACACACTCACATTGAAAATACTATGTTTGAAAACTAATTCACAACTACTCCGAACAATGACACACCACATTTAACCTATACACCACAGAATCAAAATATTGCATTACAAATGATTAACAATGACATTTGATGATACATGCAAAACAAAAAATGTCACAAATAAAAAAGGAGAGAACAGATTAATGGGTATAAACAGTATTTTCTCCTACCTGAATTCATTATTTGTTTGGAATATTTCTTTTTTTATAACGACAATGGTCAATGTTTAATCGAATTTTTGTAGTTTTGAGCAAAAGCAGTTTTTCCTACGAACTCACCAACGTTGACAACCATCACATGGATAAATAAAAGATTATAATTAAAATACTTAAGTCCTTCAACTTAAAGTATTCTCCCTGTAAAGGTCTTGCTCTTCCCAACATTGCTCCAAATCCAAAACAAAGAGTAATTCAAATCTCACATATTTGTAACGGCATATGACAAATCTAGCGTCATATAGAAACAAATGAAAAAAAATAATCATAGCTTTATAAAAGTGTAAATGAACAATGTCTACTTATGTGGTATGCAACTTTTTCGTAAACTGAACTTTTCTCGGCTGTTAACAAAACATGTCTTTAAGCAAGACAAAAGTCGGCCAACAATAGCAAAAACAAGCAGGACTTCAAGAGAGTTTTGCTATAATTAATAATGTAACACCCCCGTATGAAGGAGAAATAACTCAACTATGCCCCTAAATAAAATTTAGAAATTCCCACCCCACAAAGGAAATTTCCACAAAATTATCTAGTGTCGTGTTCGGTGCGCATACTTATAATAGAGTATATATATATATATATATATATATATATATATATATATATATATATATATCTTAAAATATTGAAATTATTTTTGTGTCGTATAATTATGAAAGGATTAACTCCGTAGGTAGAGGAATCGGAGACTGATCCCTTGGTCACCACTAACACTGGCTTGTTCTTGCCTGGTCCCTTACGACACTCACCCTTTGGCTTCTCTTATTCGACACTTCTCTTGACTTTCTATTTTAATTTAAACGGACCGGCAAAGTGAAGTACGTAGAGAAAAGCTGATAATACTCGGGACCGTACTGGGTCGCCCTTAATCGAACCATTAGTAATTACTTGCCCTAATTATCGGCTACTTGGTGGCAATACAGAAAAAACGTTACAATAAGAAGCCTCATACTTGTATAACCGAGGCGGTGAACACGTTCAACAGGTAGAAACTGTCAGATAGTCCTGGGGGAGTACCAACAGTCACTCTAGACACAGGTAAAGACCAATTTGTATGCACTACACAAAATAAATACAAATTGTTATATATAAAACCATTTATCATTTACGTCACTTTTTATAAGTTTAGTAATAAAACAACTTCAAAATATAATATTCTAGATTCGCAATATTCTAGATTCGCAATATTCTAATGATTTAAATGATACCGAAATATATGAATAAAAATCCTAAGAAAAAAATGGAAAATTTAAGAAGGCCTGAATTATAATTTACTTTACTATAACCTTTATATATATATATATATATATATATATATATATATATATATTATACCCAATAATAAAAAGAGAAAGCTTTTGTAAAGTTAAAATGAAATTAATTTCCTTTCATAAACAACAAAGTATAAAGGAAGACCTTTCTTTTATAAAAAGTTTTGTTTCAAGGAACTTTATCCAATCAAAAGTTCAAAGTAAAATAACATCCAATTAAAAATAAAACCCTTAAACGTATGCAAGAGATTTGAATGTCTAGTTACTTTCACACCGCTTCAACTTTAAATAGAGTAAGGGTTTTTATTTAGAAACCCTTAACGTGTTACATCATCTACTTGCAGACATTGCTAGGAGGAAAGTTTAGCTATGTTAATTAAATCTTCTTAAGCGATGCATTTTTTTACTCTGGTAATTTTAATATTATCCTCTAGAATTCCCACAGAGATGCTAAACGCGCGGTAAAGTGTATACACTTTGTGGGAAATACAATGAATAAATTTATTTTAATATGTTTATTTAGTAATTATACATCTATTTAGTGAATTATGCTTATAAATAATCAAAGTATATGATTTTGACAAATTAACATTCAGGGGCTGTGTCCTATAATAAAGCTGTGATATTGCTCTATTTTATTATGACACACTGAAGATCATGATGTATTTCCTTAACCGGGCCTTTTCTTTTTCGCATGTTTATTAGATTTATATATCAAGAAACCATTTACTCAGTTCTGTTGTAGATGTGAAAAATTTCTCAAGCATTGGAAATATGATATAAACGCTTATTAAAAACAATTCATATTCGTAATAAAATAGTTTCTGCAGGATTATAAATAAATAGGTATTGTCTACTTTTCTTTTACACAATAACTAAAATATTATTTCTTGTAATATACAAATACTTCCATTTTTGTTTCGAAACAAATTTTTCCAGTTTGTAAAAAGGTTCCAGGAATATCTTAAGGAATTAAGTTTATGTTGCTAGAAGAAAGTGCGTAGTGGTAAAATATGTTCTCGAGAAATAAACACAA
>JBAIZL010000110.1:15000-30000 GCA_036971475.1 Prosapia bicincta
ATCTGTGCTCTTTACTGTGCGTAGGAGGTAAATACAAATTCTGGAAAAAGGAAATAATGCTATGAGAACAATGTCTTAAAGAAGACGTAGCTAACCAACACTACTGAACAATAATATCACTACTGAGAATATACTATTACAAAAATTAGGGAAGATAGAAAAACCATTAATATAAACATTTAATTACCTTATTAATGAAACGAAATATTATAATATGCATTTCTGCTAGTACATTGACAAGCATTAAGGTTATTTGACGTGACTAGCAGGTATATTGTAGAAGCGTGTAAAACCTCTTTCTGTATACTGTATGTTAAATAGCATTCAAATACTAAGGGGGAGCATATTTCAAGCAAGTAGATTGAGCAGTGAAAATGACATTATATTCTAATTCACTAAAATTCATTATTTACAAATAAGTATAAATATGTAAAACAAATTTAAGGAATAATAAAATTGTAAATAAATAAATTCAAAATTTAATTTAGCTCATGACGTTTTTAAATTACTTATTTTAAATTTTAAATACAATTGTATATTTACGTAGATTTTATAAAGATGCTGGTACATAACCTGTTCTGACCATGGCTTGAATGTATGACTATTGACGCACCTTGTAGTGACGTCACTATATGGTAAGATCAGACTGATAAAGTCTCTCGCCATATAGGGTTCAAGCCATATATTTGAAGGTTCATCGTTGACAGGAGTAATTGTTTGGCTATGAATGGCTTAAACTCATTGTACTCAAAATATGAATTTAAATTAAATGATATGTTACAGTTACACGAGATGAATGGAGGAAGCAAGAAAACCAGTAATACAAATTGGAAAGTGAGGTATAAGAAGTAAAGAAAGTGGACATCCCTCAGTGGGAGAAGCAAGCAGATATGTTACGCAATATGGTGAATTTTGTAGCCCTTTAACTTTCGGCATAAACGACATTTTCAATTTAAGTATTTTCAAGTAGCGTAAGGGGTGTATTACTAAATAGGCCAGATCAGACTGACGAATTTGTTTGGAGTATCTCATAGGGATGCCATGATTTTTTTCAAACACTATAATATAAAGATGTATTTCGTCACCATTTTGTTTTTGTAATATTGGTATTTGTGTGGTAATAAACAAGTGAGGTTTTCACTTTTACAGATGTTCTCAATTCAATGAAGATAATTACCAGTTTGGGCTTTTCATCTATTACAATGATGAATCGCAGACGATGCAAATATTTAAAACAATTATTTCCCAAAATTAGATGAATCGGCGTGTCAATATAGCAAGTGATATTTCAGTTTGATTTAAGATATTTCAGTGGCGATTATAATATTTCTAAACGTAAATTATAAGGTGGAACAAAGCCTACTCAAGACTGTGCAGCCCCTCAAACGTTACACAGACATCGCCCAGATAAAATGAGCTCCCTATTTATAGCCATGGTACATCATGCTTTTCCGAACATTCCGAAGACAAGATATTACCATGAGTAAAATGTACGATATTTTTCAATGATTACCATAATACGTTTTTACAAGAACGCTGATGCACAGTTTTTCAGACTTACTATATCCATTTCGGTTATACTAGATTAGGTACTGAATTAGTATATACTATATTAGTAAACTATTCCTGCTGTGAAGGTTTAGAATAAAAGATAATTAAAGAAGACAAAAATGGAGCAACAATTATAAAAAAACGTCTATGAAAAAAGACTTTGAAATGATAAAAAGCTCTTTATTTTAAAAGATAAATTATGAAACGTTTTACTCTTAAACTTTGGTTCTATGGAAAACTTATTGCCTCCACATAAAAGAACTAGTGCGATGTTTTGGAATAAATGGTTGTAATACAATGTTTTTGGCATACATAATATAACAGATAATTCTGTTACAATGTATCGATGCTCTAAATATGAGGCAATAAAGATGTCAAATGAAGTCACTTGTAATTTAATAAACTGTATAAAAAACATACAATAGCAGGTGTAATTAGGTTAAAGATATTTCAATAATATATTCTGGTTGGTAAACAGAGAATATTACTTCAACGTAACAATAACAGATTTACAGACACAAAACCATGTAATGACCCTACAAGCAAAGGGCAGTTCTCTGTTGTAGATAAAACGAGGGAACGTGTTTAGAGGCAGGTTTTGTGCCAATGTCAGCAGGATAAGGACAATTTATTATTAAGGTCTGGACACTCCTTGAACAATCTCTCTTGTACGGGATTTGTGGAAGCGTGGGCCGTACATTTGTTTAGGAATTAATTTCTCGCGTTATTGAAATAGAAATCTCGTTATAGAAAAGTTGCAGTGTTATGTTAAAACGTTATACTTCTATTTCAGAATATTTAAATATCTTTTCTGTGTAGATCAATGTAATTTATCATATGTACACAGCATTTTGTGATAAACAATGGTCAGATGTGATAACCTTAGTCCCCGCTTCACCCTCTGGATGGATATGTCATCAATCACAGGCGGCAGTGTTTCGGTAAGATAAATTGATGGTATTACACAAACCCACACAAATGTATTACAACATACAAACATACAGCCAAACATATACAAACACACTTACGTTTTGATTTTTCAACCTTACGCTTATATAATTTGATAATTTGTTGAAAAGAAATGATAATAATATTTAATAATTATTTTCTTATCTTAAAAGAAATAAAAATGTTTATGAATGTAAAAAACATAATGAAATATTTTTCCTCTTCAAAATTTAAAGGTTTTGCCATTAAATCTAACCCTTATTGCATTGAATATTGCAGTATTCAGATATCTCAATGTCCCGATTATTCGAGGTTCCGTTAAATTCGAGACTATTTTTGTTTGAGCCTATTATATCTATTTGAAACAAAATGATGAATCGGGCTTTAAAGAAATGTTTACAGCTACACGGTATGCAAAAGAAAAGAGTCGGGTTTCCAAGAAATGTTCATATCAATACGGTACGCAAAGGAAAAGAGGGGGGCTTTCAAGAAATGTTTATATCAATACGGTATGCAACGAAAAAGTGTGGGGCTTGCAAAAATATGTCTATAGCCATACAGTATGCAAAGGAAAGGAATCGAGCTTTCATATCAATACTATATGTTATTAAAATGAGTCGGGATTAAAAGAAATTTTCATATCAGTATGGTACGCAAAATAAATGAGTCAGGCTTCTAAGATATGTTTATAGTAATACGATATGCAAAGGAAATGAGTCGGGCTTCCAAGATATGTTTATATTAATAAGCCATACAAAGGAAATGAGTCGGCCTTTCAATAAATGTCCACATAAAGTTCTATAAAATGATTTCATTTTTTTAAATTACAGTAGTATGTTAGGGTTCATTAGAACTCTACTTCTTCTAATGCACAGGAACGTATTTCTGTGTAATCCGAGGGGTCGGTACTGCGAGGGGGTATCGGTCCCATCTACCTTGAACTATCGGGACGCTACTGTATATATATATATATATATATATATATATATATATATATATATATATATATATGAAGTTAATATATTACTATTGTAAGTAATTTTATCCACCATTAAGTGCAATAATTTTACCTTGAGTGATGAGGCACCTTTCGGTCAATTGACCATTGTCGAATCACTGATGTTTTTCTGTTGTAGATGTTCGGTCTGTGAAGTTGGTGTTTGTTGACGTTAAGCGCACTTTTTCTTGATCTGTGTGTATGATGTTTCTATATAGTATGTCTTCTGTATATGTAATTTGTAGATTCTATATAGAAACATCATACACACAGATCAAGAAAAAGTGCGCGTAACGTCAACAAACACCAACTTCACAGACCGAACATCTACAACAGAAAAACATCAGTGATTCGACAATGGTCTATTGACCGAAAGGTGCCTCATCACTCAAGGTAAAATTATTGCACTTAATGGTGGATAAAATTACTTACAATAGTAATATAATAACTTCATAAAGTCAGTGCAACGGAAAAACAATGGATAACGTTAAATATCAAGAATATATATATATATATATATATATATATATATATATATATATATATATATATATATATATATATATATATATATATATATGTATATATACTATAAAGAGGAACATGGAGTTTAAATAAGTACTTCGTCCAATTTATAACGAATTTGCACACAAAAAGGCATTCAACTTAATCTTTAAAAAAAGTGTTAATATTGTAGGACAGCTTCACAAAACATTATTGTACATTTAATGTTTATAAGAGTGTGAATTGAGAATCGGTGTAACCGGTAATGGATGCGCCAACTTTATTACATGGGAAACCTAAATACTGCGAGCTCCCATCTGTTATGCAAAAAGCAATCTCCTCAAGCTATCATCCTGAAAACTCTTATGACAATGTATGCTTATACTGCGTTAATGTCAGGCGTTCCTTAGCCCAAACTCATCACATAAACTTCGCTTCCTAATCTTTATAATGAATAACCATCCTGAGTATCCAGCCAACTCTTAAGTTCCGTGTGATAGTCTGTTCATAATTTTAAGTTACATTTAACCATAACATATAAAATATTATTAGGCGAGGCTCATTACTCTGATTACGTCCTAAGAATAAATAATGTTTTGCAAATATTTAGATGGAATCTTCAAATATGTCTATATGAATGCGTTTCGTGTAAAATCCATACTTTTCAGTTCAAATTTATCTTTCCTATTTTTCAATAAGTTGTAGCTATTTAAAATAGTTAGTAGTGAGTTAAACTCAGCACTTTTCAAAATGTGTCATCACATTCGTTTTCACTGTAAATTGCTTGTCAATTGTTTGAAATGTTTGAAAAATCGAATCATAAAGTACCAAAAACTCATTTTTTCTTGCCTCATATGAGATCCTTCTCCATATAGTCCTAATCCACAGAATATGCAAATAAATGTAGAAAGAAAGTAATATAATATAAAAGAAATACCAGTTTTCGTTAGTATAACATAGAAAAACATAGTATCTGTAAATAAAACAATATAGAATGAATTACTACATTAAACTACAAAAATATAATATTAGGAAAAAGTGAAGTTAAGAGAAAACTGATTGCTGAAGACATACTTTTAACAGTGTTAAGATATTCCATTTACAACATTTTGATCAAATCAAATCAGTTTTAGGTACGTAGACCATTTTGCTATCTAATTTGGAGTTGACCTATAACGGACTTGTAATTCATTTTGACGTGAATTGACAAAGTGTAAGTTAAAAGAAAAATTGAAAACGCAAAAAATGTAAGTTTGGTTTCCACGTACAAACCATCATTGGAACACAATGCACCAGCAGAACAAATAAATATGCAGAGCATAATATTAAAGAGATCAACTGAATATTAGCTTTATTAAATATCAGAACAATGCGGTGAGAACTCTTTAAAATATGATGAACAAGAAGTATAAGCACAACACCAAAAGAGGACAATCCAATAGGGTGAAGTAAATGAGAGCATTACAAGCAAAACACAATCGAAGCACAATGCAGTAGAAGGATAACACGATTTCAGCACAATACGAGAGAAGCATTACACTGTAAAATAACAATACCATAGAAGAACAACACACTTGTTCCAAAACGAAAGGAACAAAATACTATAACGGCACGTGAAAATAGGAAAATAACGCAATAGGATTACAATAAGATGGGAACACAATAAAACGATCCTACAAATAGTCCCTGTAGTTTTCTTTCCGTTTTAGATGCACATTCTATATCTGAAGTTACTCCAATTATTAGGTGCTAGTACAAGAGAGAACAAAGAGTCTCACGTTAGGAGACATCACCTTTAGTGTTAGCCCAAGACTTTAGTATCGCTAATGTAATGATAGTGGCAGATCGACTTTAATGCCCAGAAGGGGATTAGGACAGGTTGTCTTTCAATAAATCTGAATTAAAATATTAAGCGTATGATGAATCAAATTGTTCACTTCAAATACTTTATAAATACAATAAAATAGCTTTAAAATGAGAACATATACAACACTACATTATAAACGTATTATAGGTTGAAACCCAAACCCAACGTAACACGTGTGTATGAACAATAAATGAAAGTATATAATAGTGTGTAAATGTTTTAAAATCCTTACAAAAAAAGTTGCGAATTTATATTTAATTAATAAACTTAATTAAAAACCATTTTGATACTGCACAAGACATATAAAGTAATGCAAAACTATATAATCAAATCTAAATAAAGTGATTGCTTTTCATATATATATTTCCAAAGTACTGTGCAAAATATCAAATGGTATGCACTAAAATAATTATTAATTAACCTAATTATTTGGAGTTTCAATAAATAATTATATTTATTTATGTATTTCAGCACACGTTTCCAATATAGAAACACCACTTGGAAGTAAGCGTTTTGTACCAAACTGTTTACTTAAAAATAAATAATTCATTGAGTATTTTATGAGGTTTTTGAGAAGGATAATTGAAATAAATATATTTACAAAAACAATGTAAACACTTATTCACAGACATTTTTAATTAAATGGATTTTTAAAAAAACTGGAAATAAAGGGAATATTCGTCTCTGTAGACGCGTTTCTTTTGGAACACGTACTCTCTTCTTTGTTGACGCGTTTCAGAGTGACTATAGTTGCAAAACTTAAATCGTACTCTCTTCTCTGTTGACGCGTTTTGGAATGACTACATTTCCAAAACTTAATTCGTACTCTCTTCTCTGTTGACGCGTTTTGGAGTGACTACATTTTCAAAACTTAATTCGTACTTTCTTCTCTGTTGACGCGTTTTGGAGTGACTACATTTTCAAAACTTAATTAGTACTCTCTTCTCAGTTGACGCGTTTTGGAGTGACTACATTTTTAAAACGTAATTCGTACTCTTTTCTGTCTTGTCACGTTTCGGAATGACTTCATTTTCAAAACTTAATTCATACTTTCTTCTCAGTTGACGCGTTTTGGAGTGACTACATTTTCAAAACTTAATTCGTAATTTCTTCTCTGTTGACGCGTTTTGGAGTGAATATATTTTCAAAACTTAATTTGTACTCTGTTCTCTGTTGACGCGTTTTGGAGTGACTACATTTTCAAAACATAATTCGTAATTTTCTTCTCAGTTGACGCGTTTTAGAGTGACTACATTTTCAAAACTTAATTCGTAATTTCTTCTCTGTTGACGCGTTTTGGAGTGAATATATTTTCAAAACCTAATTTGTACTCTGTTCTCTGTTGACGCGTTTTGGAGTGACTACATTTCCAAAACTTAATTCGTACTCTCTTCTCAGTTGACGCGTTTTGGAGTGACTACATTTTCAAAACGTAATTCGTACTCTTTTCTGTCTTGTCACGTTTCGGAATGACTTCATTTTCAAAACTTAATTCATACTTTCTTCTCAGTTGACGCGTTTTGGAGTGACTACATTTTCAAAACTTAATTCGTAATTTCTTCTCTGTTGACGCGTTTTGGAGTGAATATATTTTCAAAACTTAATTTGTACTCTGTTCTCTGTTGACGCGTTTTGGAGTGACTACATTTTCAAAACATAATTCGTAATTTTCTTCTCAGTTGACGCGTTTTGGAGTGACTACATTTTCAAAACGTAATTCGTACTCTTTTTTGTCTTGTCACGTTTAGGAAAGACTTCATTTTCAAAACTTAATTCATACTTTCTTCTCAGTTAACGCGTTTTGGAGTGACTACATTTTCAAAACTTAATTCGTAATTTCTTCTCTGTTGACGCGTTTTGGAGTGAATATATTTTCAAAACTTAATTTGTACTCTGTTCTCTGTTGACGCGTTTTGGAGTGACTACATTTCCAAAACTTAATTCGTACTCTCTTCTCAGTTGACGCGTTTTGGAGTGACTACATTTTCAAAACGTAATTCGTACTCTTTTCTGTCTTGTCACGTTTCGGAATGACTTCATTTTCAAAACTTAATTCATACTTTCTTCTCAGTTGACGCGTTTTGGAGTGACTACATTTTCAAAACTTAATTCGTAATTTCTTCTCTGTTGACGCGTTTTGGAGTGAATATATTTTCAAAACTTAATTTGTACTCTGTTCTCTGTTGACGCGTTTTGGAGTGACTACATTTTCAAAACATAATTCGTAATTTTCTTCTCAGTTGACGCGTTTTGGAGTGACTACATTTTCAAAACGTAATTCGTACTCTTTTCTGTCTTGTCACGTTTCGGAATGACTTCATTTTCAAAACTTAATTCATACTTTCTTCTCAGTTAACGCGTTTTGGAGTGACTACATTTTCAAAACTTAATTCGTAATTTCTTCTCTGTTGACGCGTTTTGGAGTGAATATATTTTCAAAACTTAATTTGTACTCTGTTCTCTGTTGACGCGTTTTGGAGTGACTACATTTCCAAAACTTAATTCGTACTCTCTTCTCAGTTGACGCGTTTTGGAGTGACTACATTTTCAAAACATAATTCGTACTCTTTTCTGTCTTGTCACGTTTCGGAATGACTTCATTTTCAAAACTTAATTCATACTTTCTTCTCAGTTGACGCGTTTTGGAGTGACTACATTTTCAAAACTTAATTCGTAATTTCTTCTCTGTTGACGCGTTTTGGAGTGAATATATTTTCAAAACTTAATTCGTACTCTCTTCTCTGTTAACGCGTTTTGGAGAAACTACAATTTCAAAAATTAATTCAAACTCTCTTCTCTGGTGAAGCGTTTTGGAGTGACTATATTTTCAAAACTTAATTTGTACTCTGTTCTCTGTTGACGCGTTTTGGAGTGACTACATTTTTAAAACCTAATTCGAACTCTCCTCTCTGTTGACGCGTTTTGGAGTGACTACATTTTCAAAACTTAATTCGTACTCTCTTCTCGGTTGACGCGTTTTGTAGTGACTACAATTGCAAACCTTTAATTGTACTGTTTTAATATTGTAAAGTTAGAAAAGGTAGAAAACTGTACTCAAATATATAGAAATATTTGTAACGGAAATGAAGATGAGTATATTAAGAATATTGAAACCCTATTAGAACTTCAAATCTTTATGCAAATCTGTATTTGTATCTGTGTGCAAATACTTTGAATATAAATAAGATTCCGATCTTACATTACATTAGGTATAATAATCGCTATAGTTTCATTATTATTAGATGTAAAACTTTAATTTTATATGATGTAATTCAACTAATGAAGCACTTAAGATCGAAAATAATTATATTTGTTTTAAATGTATGGTATTTGTAAAAATAACTACACATATTCTATTAGAATTTGAAAAATTTTAATAGTTCAAGGACAAATTCATAACATCTCTCTCTTTCTTTCTCTCTCCCTCTCTCTTAAACTTGACTATGTAGAAAGTACGTGAAGAATGTGATTAGAAAATCCCATAGCGGCAGTCGCATTATGAAAGCGATGGAATTAGATTTTACTTATAAGGGTTTTTTAAAACATGAATAATACTGAAATATGGAATCCTTTTAGAATTTATTATCACAAATAGAGGAAAATAATACAAGTAAAATTATTACCAATCTTATCCGAGAATCACATCGTTGAACAATGCACTGACCTAGTGCGAAAGACGTCTGCTGAAAAATATTAGCGAGTAGTGGTTTGTTGGCAATTGATATCTTTAAAATAATTGTATTTACTACGTACAACGTGTAATACATTGTTGTTAACACATGTCCAAATCTGTATTTTACACTATTTATTGAACGCAATTGTGGGCAAAATACACTTCGAGTGGTTTAAGATTTCACACTTGAATGTGTTTTTATTTAATATTGTGTTTATATTATTTTCCAATCAGTTGTCTTACAAGTGAATGTTGGAATGTCTTGGAAATATACTTCAGTGACGTTTACAAAGTGTTACTTTCGATTGACAGCCGCCATAGTTAACCAATATTAGGCTTAACTGTGACACCGTAAGTTAAACCTTGTCCCTGGAACAGACTGGACTAATCCATCGTGACCTTACTTTGTTTGTATTATACTGAAGGGAGGAAATTGTTAAATTAATTAGGAAATAGCGATAGCTATATGAATTAGGACAAATACAAATATCCACAGCTTAAATTTCCATACGTCACGAATATAACTTGGTACTGTTGTCTCTAGGTTGGTGCTCCCTGACCGTAGATATGTAGATACGTTAATAGAAATTCTATTCCCTGCAACGTTACGTTTTTCTATAAGATATCACCAGGACTTTTTTTACCAGGACTCATATTTTTAGATTTTTGTTTTATCAGTATCTTTGTTTCATTAGATGTTTATCATTATATTACCTAATTAGATGTGGAAAAATATATTTAGCTCGTTAGACTTTTATCAATATCTTTATTTCAATTATTATCATTAATATTTCTGCCTCATTAGATGTTAATCAATATCTTTGTCTCGTTAGATGTTCATCATTATCTTTGTCTCATTAGATGTTAATCAATATCTTGGTCTCAAATGATGTTTATCAATATCTTCGACTCGTCAGATGTTTATCAGTATCATCGTCTCATTAGATGGTAATCAATATATTCTTCTCTGCTCTTTACATGTACGAGAATAACAATATCTTTATCTCGTTCGATGGTAATCAACATCTTAGTCTCATTAGATGTTAATCATTATTACTGCCTCATTAGATGTTTATCAATATCTTATTATCATTAGATATTAATCATTATAACTGCCTCATTAGGTGTTTATCAATATCTTATTATCATTAGATGTTTATCAATAATTTCATCTCATTAGATGTTAGTCAATACCTTTGTCTCTTTAGATGTTTACCAATATCTTTATCTCAACAGATGTTTATCAATAAAAAGGAAAACCTACAGAATGTTTTAAATTGTCACCAAATACTTTTCCTATGAAATAATCATGTGTTAATTTTAAACTATTCTTTCTTTTTTAAAATAGTTGATGGTTAGGATGTGTTTAGATAAATTGTTATATTTCTCGTAAACAAATTTTAATAACGATAAACTACATGGAACCTTTGAGAAAACAATTAACTTTTAGTTGCTGATTTTATCACATTTAACGAGAAGACATTGTTACAGAAACATTTGAAACAAAACATATTTTCATCAGTACAATGGATATTTGTTCAAAAACATTTTGTATTACAGTGATTTTATTTAGTTTTTTAGTAAAACATTAAAAAGTACACCAATGGTATTAATAAGTTGTCATTAGTAAACCTGGGGAAGCCTGGTAGAAAAAAAACGAGGTTCAGTGTGTGTGAGTAAGGGGAAAACCATATTTAGAAGTAAAATTGTGTAATTCAGTCTGGTAGTTGTCAATATCGTTGCAAAGCGTTGGATATAGTAAGTGTTTGGAAAAAATTGCGCTAAAATAAACTGGTTAGCTAGTTTCTATTCATCGTGCGAGACTTAACTAAAAATTAACTATAAATTCTCAATGTAGTTATTAATTAATTGTTATAAGTGATAAAAGAAGTATAATAAATTGTTATTTTCTATCTTCCGTTAAAATCATTAGCGATTATAGTTTTAGAGCGTTAAACCCCCCTAAATTATAACATGAATGAATTAACAAGTACAAAGCAATATTTCAACAACAAAAACACATGAAAGGTACTATTACCTGGGGAAAGAATTTGACAACGTTATCTATACGCAGTTATGCGGCAGTTGAATAGAACGAAATAACTACACTGCATAACTTTTACCTCTTTTGTAAAATGTTTGACCATATAAACGAAATAAAGTTATTATAATTAATTACCAAATAACATTTGAAAAGAAACATTATTAACATCAGTTGTCAGCCACTACAAATTAGAAACAAAAATTGAGCTTGAGTGAATGAATAAGAGGTAACTTAATAACGATGAATATATGTACAAGATATATATATATATATATATATATATATATATATGTATATATATATATATATATATATATATATATATATATATATGTGTGTGTGTGTATTTAGGAATAGTTTGAACTAATGAAAGGAATTATAAAATATCGTTTATCTTTCGCTCTTGCCTGCTCTTAAACTACACGTTTCGTGATAATTACTATTGATTATCGTCTATCTTGTTTCGATTGAAACAGCAAGTATCAATTGAGTAATATATATGAAAAAATATAACGAATAGTTGCTATCCAGAGTACATACGTTCATTCTGCAGTGCATAATATCTCAGTTCCGACGTTTCACTAGAATCTAATCTAGCATTGACAAGGTGAACCCAACAACTGTTGATGTGCTAATGAAGAGCGCAGCCAACTCTGCCCCTATATATAGAGAAAAGAAGCCCCAACCATTGATGTCAATACACGCACACCTGAGGTAAACAATTACTCACATTCCTTATTTTGTTCATCTTTCTGCCGATATAATCTATCTATGACATATTTTCACAGGTTTTTGTATATATTTGTTGAAATTGTAACCATTTTCATGTTTTTCGCATTTATGTTGACACGTATTTTATTTAGAAACCATTTTTTTTTTACCCGACCTTATTCAAGCCTATGTTCCGAAATAGTGAAATAAATAATTAGGCATTATTAGTAACAATAGACAATATTCTACCTAAATTACTACGCAAATATGACTAACATTTTATGTGTGTGTTCCTGCCCGCGTGTGTGGATGTGAGAGTGTATTTCTGTGTGTGTGTGTGTGTGTGCTTGCGTACATGTGTGTGTGTGTGTTTGTTTATCTTTCTGTCTGGGAGTGTATGAGTGAGTGTGTGTGTGTGTGTGTGTGTGTGTGTGTGTGTGTGTCTGTGTGTGTGTGTGTGTCTGTGTGTGTGTGTGTGTGTGTGTGTGTGTGTGTGTGTCTGTGCGTGCGTGTGTGTGTCTGTGCGTGTGTGTGTGTGTGTGTGTGTGTGTGTCATGAAATTACTATATCATTAAGTCTTCTTCTTTTATATGAAATTTTGTTCCTGTAATGGTTTTTTAGAGCACGAACCGATTTTTAATTTAAACAATGTTTCTTTCAAAACGTGAACCAGTGTATTAGTAAAACCTTTAAACATCCATAAGGAAGATGCATTAGCTAATGGAATACGTCTGTCGCAAAGTTGTTTGCTGTATCTACGTTCGTTTATGGCAAGTTCCATGAAATATTCAACTTTCCGAGCTTAAGCTTAAGTACCATTAGTTGAATCCGATTCAATTTGAATGACATTCTTAAATATCTGAGAAAGGATCATACAAAGGCAAAAAATGGATATTGGTTTCCAGTAAAGAGTTAGCAAAAATATGTTATTCTAGTTGTTAAAATACCAAAATCCTATCAAAGTTATTCTATTTTTAAACTGCAGATTCTTTAAAATACGTTAATATCTGTTCTCTGTTTCTAAGGTTTGCCTTACAAAGAATATTTACAACTACTGGAATTCATTACATATGTCTAGTACACGACCTTAGCAAGTGAATATTTAACCTCAGCCGTAAAGAATATATGAAGCCACCGCCTTACTACCTTCCTACTTATGGCAGACGTGCACGGCTCCTTCAAGGTTAATTATTCACATTCAGGGGAGGATAATATACTCACGCTCAGTTAAGTCTTCCCTCGTTTGGCACGTCTATATGTTATAACCTAAGGTATGGTAGTTTATACGTCACGTTAGAAATGTAAGGTAACACCGCTAGCAAACACATCCCCTAATATAACCCCTGCAAATTTATTCAGAAACACGGAATAACACACGCAATATGAAATACAAAAAGTAGGTCTGGGACGATCTGTTAACACAATAGAATATAAAACAACATCGAAATGAAAATGGTTTTCAACACACATCAGATTCCAAAATGAAAAATTAGGCCTTTTTATACGCAATGAAATAATATCACGATTATTTCATTATCTTCCTAAATAGGAAACACATCAATTCGTCATATCCTGATATATTTGCTTCTATTTTGGTCACACAATAGATCAAACGAATATAATCAGCTGCGGCAAGAGCGAGAGGGAAGAGCGAGAGGACAAGAGCGAGAGGGGAAGAGCGAGAGGGGAAGAGCGAGAGGGGAAGAGCGAGAGGGGAATGTTTTCCAACATTTTATTACTCTCTTTCCTGAACATAAAACAAACTGTAAGAAACAAAGTACAGAGTTCATCGGACTTCAGGTTCTTGTTTATTTTTCTGGGAAATGAAATTGAAACCTACAAATACCTGTACAGAAATCCAAGAGAGGTCATCCCAATAATGCTAGATGCGGACATATCGCAGTCTATGTTACTTCGGAACGTTTACTGTAACCATAAGCCGGAGATAGAGTTATTGATAACAATGAATCGATCCACATTCGTAACAGATTTTAAATGTTTTAAAGGCGATTGCAATGTGTTTGTTATTACTGTGCCATAGATTAGCAGTTACTGATTTGCTAGTAGTTTCTACTATTCAAAATTCAATTCTTGTTTTTGCATCGGTGAAGATATGCACTTCTTTCATCCTACATAAATTATATCTAAAAGCAAAATGTTTATATATATAATTTTATATGCAGGATACCTTACTCATGTAAAATAAGGTATTCTCAGTGTTTCCACTTAAACCTATCTTAATAACAAGATGTGCTGAAATAACAACGTCATAATTCCCTGTTACACATTGTTGGAAAGTATAACAATATTGTAATAACTTAGGATAGTTTTTGTTTCCTTCTTGTTACTATAACGAATTGTGTGTTATTACAAACTAATTTATTCAATCATTTTCCTTTTAATTACGTTTTATAAAATTTATTATGAATCAGTTTCATTTCCTGAACACCAGTAATCAATTAATTGTTTTTTAAATTGTAAATGTACCATATATATTTTTTTGTTTTTTTTAGATTCAAAGAATTTATTGTACCCTTAAAATATACGTTTATTGGCGTCACAAACACGACTTGGAATTGAAAACAGTCGTTCTTATTGCACAAGGGAAGAAGAAAAAATTGAATAAACTTGGACACTAATGTCATTAAACATTTATGTAAATAAAATAGGCCTTTTGCTCTATAAACTATATCTCTTATAACTTA
>JBAIZL010000110.1:35000-75000 GCA_036971475.1 Prosapia bicincta
TCGTCACTGTCACTGACTTACGTTTAGTCGCCATTTTCACTGAACACTGCACGAGACGTAAATAAAAAACACAGATCAATATCGCACTAGAATTAAATGACAACCGAGCAGAAATCTTGCGAGAAGCAATAAAGGTGCGTCCGACAACACAACTGACCTGACGCCAGACGAATAGACTGTCTTCTATCCGTTTAGTCAGCGGTCCTTTATCTATCGTTTATCGCAAGATGTCTCTGATGTCACGTGCGTTGTAGTGTTGGGAGATCTAATGTGAATATATTTTTTCAAAGACGTTTTTCCTACTTTAATATGCAAAAGAAACAAATAATATGGTAAATTCATATTTTAATGAATAAATTATATTATTTGTCTATTAGAGTAGGAAAACCCCTTTGAAAAATAACAAATATAGAAGTATAAAAATAAATATTTTTGTTGACGGCAGACTGATTGAGCACTGTAAAATACTATAACTAAACAAAAATTTTGGGCCGTCCGGATTAGCCGGACGTCCGGATCATCGGAGACCGGATTAGCGAGACTGTACTGTAGTACAATATGTTGTGCCTAGGTACTATATTAAAACGTCAGTGTCCTAGTATAGGGTAATGTTAAGTATAAATATGAAACAAATCGGACTCATGAGTAAACTAACCGATTGCTAAATTAACGAGTGTTTACAATATTCCTCGATGTTGCAATATAGTTGTATGATAAAACTCACATAACTAGCTGAAATTTTATTATTATTTTCTTGTATGACCAAGCTTATTTAAACTGATTATTCGTAGCTACATAGCAATATAACTGTAGGGAAATTATCGAGTAAAGAACTTTGTTTACTGTAAGAAATATAGTTTATATTCAATTTTTAGTCTGACAGTAAATAATGAATTTTGTTTCAATTTATAAAAAAAAATAAGTACTATTGACAGTTTGCAACCTTTAAACTCACAATTTTTAGCTCAGAATGTCTTCATGTATGACCTACATTTTAACGAACGACGAAACTAATTATGCAATAGTTTTATATGTGTTACTGTTTGGTTTTATTAGTTTCAAACAAGAATAGAATTATTGTAATGTTTAAACTCTTTATCTAAATCAACTTTAATTGTTACTTGTAAACTTATGTTTTTAGTTGCCTAAAAATTAGTTTGTATCTCTTTCTCCTACTTGATTTTCTTGTTCTAGAATCTAAAGTTTTATAGAAGTCTTGTTGAAATATAGTAAATGTCGAGAGATAGGTTGTTATATATATATATGTATATATATATATATATATATATATATATATATATATATATATATATATATATATATATAGCTTCGCAACACTGTTTTCTTGTATTCTCCTATCGCTTGCACTATATGTACTTAAACAAGAATTTTACTTGGTATTTATGCGAGTTAACATTGAAAGATTGGTCGTATCTTCAACATCAAGCACCACTAGTGGTACAACAACTTAAAGCAACTGTGGCGTAAATGTTTATATTAATTAAAGCAACCTCTCAGCACAAATTCAAAAAAAATTTTTTAACCTTTGTACATTTCGACTACAAAGTAATCATCTTCAGAGGTATTTTTACAAATAACTAACTGTTAGCTAATAGAGTTAGTTATTTGTAAAAATACCTCTGAAGATGATTACTTTATAGTCGAAATGTACATAAGGTTAAAATAAAATTTGTTGAATTTGTGGTGAGAGGTTGTTTTAATTAATATAACCACTAGTTGTAGTAGACTCAATACTGATTAAACGTGTTATATTTTCTGTCCACTTTACACTCATTTTACCTCCTAATATCTTATTTCTTTTCACGTTTATACCTGTTAAAAGAAGTCTTAATTGGGCCTTTTTTAACTTAAAATCTAGTTCTGTAAAAATAATGTTTTTTCCGTTTACTAAACAGAGATATGCTTGTTAACTAAGGCTGAGAGAGTGCAAAGGGAAATGCCGAATAATGAAAGCGAAATAGACATTTGTTCTTTATATTGAAAACCATATTGTAAATCTTCTTTTTTTATTATTAATATAGCATAATAGTAGCAATCACGTTTTATTTATAATATTAATTTTATTATTATGTATTTCGATGGGTTCGTTCCTTGGTGCCTGAGTCAAGGGAAGCTCAACAAATTGCGTCGCATGCTGTTTACAAAGACCGTACAATCGGTTACCTCACACCTGTTAGCCTAACACCTTCTTCCCAAAAGCAGTAACAAGCAAGATTTTCATCAAAGCGTATTTCTAGACTTTCTGAACAAATAATTTCGATTCCGTTAGAACATGTTTTTTATTATTATTTTTATTTTGTTTTATTTATTTTTTACGAGTGGACATTCCTACTTCTATAGTGTTTGAAGCATTCCAGTATAGAATTATTTTATATATTTGTTTTTGCAAACTACTTTGTAACATTCTTTTTCTGGGTACCTGAAATGTATATTGCTCTATTAGGGGATTTTATGTCCCTTCCTTTATTCTATCTACGTACATTTTCATTTGAGGCCTGCAACTGGTAAGGAAGGATTGTGTACGTAATGGGAATAACAATGTTAAATTATTTTCAATAATTATATAAACTAAAGACACAATAAAATTTTATTTCAATCAAACCTTGGCTCAATATTAGAGTGGTCATTGTGTATGTAATTTGTATGTTTAGGTTTTAATAATTTACAGAGGCAATGATAACCTCACTGGTTTTTCGCAAAACATATTTGTATAATAACATCAAGTACACCATATGAATTATTTCTCCATAATATAAAAGACAAGCCAGTTTGACGCCACACTTTTTAACATTACATTTGAACTCACTCTCATAAGAAACGTATGATGTTCATTTCCCATATTTATCTTCACATTCACACCTGTATCATACAACAGCATTTGAACCATTCGAACAATATAATCCCCGCCCACTCATTGTTGCTATATTTATTGTTGAAGTATCCGTAATGTTAAATTATTCCAGAGCTCGAGGAATGTTTAATCCAACTCAAGATCAGTGACCGTTTTCATCAATCAGAACAAGATATAGGGCTTGCGCCAGCGAAGACACATCGTTTCAAAGTTACCCCCGGAGGAAGGGGCCTAATTAATGAAGTTTTGCAAGTTCAAACGTTAATATATTTGGGTAACAAAACTCAAATACGCTGTATTAAATGTAGCATGTAGGCCGTAAATGAAACACTTTAATGGTTCTCTCTCATATATATATATATATATATATATATATATATATATATATATATATATATATATATATATATATATATATAGAAAGAGAGAGAGAGAGAGAGAGAGAGAGAGGGAAAGAGACAATCCTTTTCAAGATTCCACTTTTTTCATCCTTCTTTCTCCTATAGGGCACTTTCTGCAATCTAGAAATCCATTTGTCTTTATTCTCCTTGTAATACTAAAACACATCAATATATTTCCTTCTGTATACGACACTAAGGAGACATACTCACTAAAGCCGTGGCACTCAGGGGAGCCGGGCGGGACGATGCGATGCGATGCCAAACTGAGCAAGATCTGCTATGGGTTCGTACTAAAGCCGATTCGCACATAGTAGGTTTCCTAGCTTTATAGTGAGACGTGCTACCTTCCTGTCAGTCTTAGTTGCAACGTAGTGTAATAATAATGTCATCAATTTTGATGATTATGATGTTATTGGATAGTTCCTCACTTGATGATGAAAGTGTGGAAGAAAAATACGATACTGGACCCAAAATATCAGTAAAGCTCACGAGACTAGAGGACAGTTCGTAACTCTATACGAGAAACTCCGAATTCTTAATTCACTCCGAAAGCTACTCAAATGTTTCCACTAAAATATTAATATTTTTCTTTACTACAATTTCTTAATTTTTTGCTACCAGAAACGAAAAATAATATTCCTAACAACTGTATTATTGTGGATATTAGAGTGTTAAAAGCTGTATTACATATTGTCGAGCGGCACAGTTATATTCATGTACTTCCTGTTAGATTGGATCCCACAACGGTCTCTCTTGAATCGAATTCAATAATAATCATCATTATAATACTACTTATTATAATACTGCTCATTATAATAGTACTCATTATAATACTACTCATTTTAATACTACTCATTATAATACTACTCATTATAAATGCATTTTTTAATTAACAAAATATAAAGAGCAAACACAAATTGAAACAACAAAAAAACTATATATTGCTTAACCGTTCTCCACTCACTGGTCTTGAAAACTTAAATTGGCTGAATGAAGATAGAAACCGCTTGAATTGTGGGAAATTAGGACTGCACAAAACGGCATCGCCCGGCATCGGTCGGCCCGGTCCGGCGTTGTATTTAAAAGCTTCCATATAAACATTGCGTATTTAGTGACCAGGCGATTATAGCACGGCTTCACATCGCCCGGTCCGGCATTGGTGTGTACCCCACCAAGTCCCTTCCCACACCCATCCAAATATTTAGCTCTGCTTTTCGAGTTCCATCATATCGGGAAAAATTTACACTTTTTTTTTTAAACTCAATTTCAACAGGGTATTTTTTTATTGGTGAATTGTATGGCAAACGTTTTTCAAGTGCAGAAAATTTCTGTAGGCCAAACTGAAATAGTTTAAATCAATGTAAATAAGAAATTCCATTTATATGAAATACTCGGAATATAAATAATATATGTAGGTTCGGTTAAATCTCCTTTTTGAGTTAATAATTGGACAATTAAATAGGAGGAGGAAGGAAAACAGATAAGAAAAGATAGAAAGAAAAAGATATGTGTTTTCTTGGAAAGTAAATCAAAATAATTATTGAAAACGCAATTGTTCAAATGAATATTGTGAAACAATAAAATCTTTCTACGTTCTCTGTCTTTGCATTACATTTAGCTTTACGAAAATGTACTTCCTTCAAATCACTATAAAACTAAGAGATCTTAATTCCATGGAAAGGAAATTCTCAGTAAAAGGCTTTTGTTCATTTATGTTTATTACTAGGTCTCTGTAGGAGCAGCAGAAACAGGCGCCATAATGCCTCGCCCTATTTTATCGCTCGGTATAATTTGTGGTATCGTTGATTTCGGAATAAGTTTACAGTGAATTTGCTTCACGCTTACGATTTCAGAGTTAGAAGGAAATATTTTTATAAATTAAATTCCATAACAATAAGAAAACCATCTTGAAGTTTGCTTAAACTCTGTAAAAATCTCAAAATTGTCAATTTACATTAACAAAATTTATCGAATATTAAATTTGTTGTAATTAAAACTTAATTTGAACGTATTTTTAATATTATATTTTTATAATTAAAATCCTTATATATGGTAATTAAGTTTTAAAATATTTTGTAAAACTTGAAAATTATAAAAAAATGATATATATTGAAATATATAAAACTAACTCTCCCTCTTGTTAAGTATTGAAAATAAGTAATGTAAACAAAACTTGTTTAAAGTCAATATCTATGGAATATAATTATTTTTTTAAATATTTTGGTAACGTTTTATAAAATATTTAAAAATTATAAATATAGTAACATTATCTAGGCGTTAAAATAGCTGTACTATCATATAAAATCAGAAGTTTTATTCAATCATACGTTATCACGTATTTCAGGCATAAGAGACGAATAACCTATATTGCATACTTTGCTATTGAAACGTTTTACTTGTCTATAAACTAAAATAAATTAATTACTAAGTTTAGTTATTCAAGTATTACTTGAATA
Organism: Prosapia bicincta; assembly: GCA_036971475.1. Taxonomy (NCBI): domain Eukaryota; kingdom Metazoa; phylum Arthropoda; class Insecta; order Hemiptera; family Cercopidae; genus Prosapia; species Prosapia bicincta. The sequence goes on from JBAIZL010000110.1 coordinate 40,730, forward strand.
AACTGTATTAAAAACAAGTGTCATCCACTACAAGTTTGAAAAATGTGTTTAAACTTGACTGAATGAATAATCAGTATTCATTAACGCTTGAAAATTTGAAACAAAAATATATATATATAAGGAGAGTGAGAGGGTATTGGATAATAAGATAGGAAAAATTGTGGTTTGTTACTGATAAATATCTAAAACGTTTTACTAAAACAATTAGTAGTTCATGCACGGTTAGTAGCTCCTATTTTAACGGGTTTTTTCATTCTGCCAAGACCGACATGAGAAAACATGATTTTAGAAAATTGGTAGAGAAAAAAAATATTATTTGCGTCGTGACATATCTCATAATTCATCAATTGTGTCAAGAATCAAAAATTCAAACTATTATAAATATTTTTCTCGGTATATGAATATACTATTTATACTCAAAACCAGAATACAAAAATATACAGTATGCATTTGTATATGTTCTTCCCAAAACGTTTACTTAGAACGTTAGTTTGTAACAAAATTTCAAAAAAAATACACGTAAGAGTTCCCTGATTTTTGATAATTTTCATATTGTGAAAGTAACAAATGAGTCAGTACTATCACAAAACCTTACGCCTCAAAATAATTACAAATTTTATTTTAATTTAAATATTGAAAATGTCGAACACATGAGTAGAGCACTTGGCTACAAACCTATGGCCGTTATTCCAGGTAGCCGCAGGCTGTACCTAATTTAATAAGGGGGCCTAAAACAGGGGCAGTGCATGTCCCAAGTAAAGCTGCTCCAGCCTGCCACGCCTTAACCTCGTTTTGATATAAAAAGTGGTTTAATGCTATTGTCTTATTGATTTTTTTTCTTAGACTTCATATAGACCAGTATTGTTTAAAATTCTCCTTAAAATTTTGTAACATTTGAAATATTTAAAGTCTGGTCTAACACCAAATACATACAAAACACACAAATGAGGTTACATTTGGGGAAGTAGATGAGCTTTATACATTCATTAAGGCTCGGGAGCTGGATCTGTAAACATCGCGGTCAAGTTACTGGAGCGTTCTATAGAATCGGGCAGGTCTCGGGCACTCGTGATTTGCACTTCGGACCCGCATCGGACGCTACTTTGCTCAATGCTATTGCTCATCCCGAAATAATCTTGCTTCGATTCGCATCAGAATCTAAGAAAGTGGTCTTTTTGGTCCCTATAGTATCTTAAGCTAGTGAGGTTTAGCTCTTGTTACAAATCTGTATTACGTATTAGTCACAACATTTTGGTCCCTATAGTACCTTGAGCTAGTGAGGTTGTGAGGCTTAGCTCTTGTTACAAATTTGTATGACGTATTAGACACAACAATTTGGTCCCTATAGTACCTTGAGCTAGTGAGGTTGTAAGGCTTAGCTCTTGTTACAAATTTGTATGACGTATTAGACACAACATTTTGGTCCCTATAGTACCTTGAGCTAGTGAGGTTGTGAGGTTTAGCTCTTGTTACAAATCTATATGACGTATTAGTCCCAATATTTTGGTCCCTATAGTACCTTGAGCTAGTGAGGTTGTGAGGTTTAGCTTTTGTTACAAATCTATATGACGTATTAGTCACAACGTTTTGGTCCCTATAGTACCTTGAGCTAGTGAGGTTGTGAGGTTTAGCTCTTGTTAAAAATCTGTATGACGTATTAGTCACAACGTTTTGGTCCCTATGGTACCTTAAGCTAGTGAGGTTGTGAGGCTTAGCTCTTGTTACAAATCTGTATGACGTATTAGTCACAACTTTTTGGTCCCTATAGTACCTCAAGCTAAAGAGGTTGTGAGGCTTAGCTTTTGTTACAAATCTATATGACGTATTAGTCACAACTTTTTGGTCCCTATAGTACCTCAAGCTAAAGAGGTTGTGAGGCTTAGCTTTTGTTACAATTCTGTATGACGTATTAGTCACAACTTTTTGGTCCCTATAGTACCTTGAGCTAGTGAGGTTGTGAGGTTTAGCTCTTGTTACAAATCTATATGACGTATTAGTCACAACTTTTTGGTCCCTATAGTACCTCAAGCTAAAGAGGTTGTGAGGCTTAGCTTTTGTTACAATTCTGTATGACGTATTAGTCACAACTTTTTGGTCCCTATAGTACCTTGAGCTAGTGAGGTTGTGAGGTTTAGCTCTTGTTACAAATCTATATGACGTATTAGTCACAACCTTTTGGTCCCTATAGTACCTTAGGCTAGTGAGGTTGTGAGGCTTAGCTCTTGTTACAAATCTGTATCACGTATTAGTCACAACTTTTTGGTCCCTATAGTACCTTAAGCTAGTGAGGTTGTGAGGCTTAGCTCTTGTTACAAATCTATATGACGTATTAGTCACAACTTTTTGGTCCCTATAGTACCTTAAGCTAGTGAGGTTGTGAGGCTTAGCTCTTGTTACAAATCTATATGACGTATTAGTCACAACTTTTTGGTCCCTATAGTACCTCAAGCTAAAGAGGTTGTGAGGCTTATCTTTTGTTACAATTCTGTATGACGTATTAGTCACAACTTTTTGGTCCCTATAGTACCTTGAGCTAGTGAGGTTGTGAGGTTTAGCTCTTGTTACAAATCTATATGACGTATTAGTCACAACCTTTTGGTCCCTATAGTACCTTAGGCTAGTGAGGTTGTGAGGCTTAGCTCTTGTTACAAATCTGTATCACGTATTAGTCACAACTTTTTGGTCCCTATAGTACCTCGAGCTAAAGAGGTTGTGAGGCTTAGCTCTTGTTACAATTCTGTATGACGTATTAGTCACAACTTTTTGGTCCCTATAGTACTTTGAGCTAGTGAGGTTGTGAGGCTTAGCTCTTGTTACAAATCTGTATGACGTATTAGTCACAACCTTTTGGTCCCTATAGTACCTCAAGCTAAAGAGGTTGTGAGGCTTAGCTCTTGTTACAATTCTGTATGACGTATTAATCACAACTTTTTGGTCCCTATAGTACTTTGAGCTAGTGAGGTTGTGAGGCTTAGCTCTTGTTACAAATCTGTATGACGTATTAGTCACAACCTTTTGGTCCCTATAGTACCTTGAGCTAGTGAGGCTGTGAGGCTTAGCTCTTGTTACAAATCTATACGACGTATTAGTCACATGTAAGTCTAACTGTATATTTGCCATTAATATTGGAAGAGCCAGGCATTTTTAGGCTAACAAGTAAACTACAAATTAATAAGAAATCAGAGGTATCTAGAGGTGGTCGTATGGTAACAAAAGGGAGGTAGACTTTCCGACAAGTTGGGAAGGAAAGGGTATAAAAAAAACTGTGATACTAAAACTGTTTATAAAATTAAAAACAAATAGAAGCCTAACGTTCGATGTATTTAATATTAGGGTTATAGGCAAAGATATTAAAGTAAAAACTTTTACTGCGACGCCTACAAAAACGTATTGGGTAGACATAAGCATACAGCTTCGCGTTAGTATAACTTGCGTCACAATAATAGAGTCAGTATGAATTCCATCAGGTTACGCTATAAGACACCTGAAAGTGAAATAAATAACATCTGATTTCATATAAAAAAATGGTTATGTGTTAAACGATGTTTTATGATGTTTTAACACGTAGTTTATGTTACATTATTTATTGCATATATATAATAAAAAATATTATTAATAAATTGTTTTTATCAGTTATTAATTATAATAACTTATTTAAACTTTGATAATTTCCAATGAGAATAATTTAATATAACAATTTACGTTTTTAAATCCAATTTTTTAAATGAAAACTTTCATAGGGTCATGTGATACCAGATGTTTAGGTAATTTCTCAATACGCAGAATTTAAAGTTTTTCTTTATTACAAATATCAGTATGCATCGCTATAACACTTTTCCCTTCTGTAAACATTTTCCCGAACTCCACAACCATTTTTGTTTCATTACAATCCAGATAACTGTGTATGGTCTTGAAGCCAACAGTGTTTCCATTATATGACACACAACTCAAACAACCCACTCCATTCCACAGTCATAAATCCATTCCCGTTAGAGCCTTTACATCTAACCGATGCCGCCAGTAGAATGTTAGCTTCGTAAAAGGAACGAATGTTTTGAAACGCGTCAGCAAGTAAGCAAATAAGTATTCACTTAGCTAAGTATTTTTAAAATTAGTTTAACAAGTTAATTCAAGATGATTACATCAAACAACTTCATTGTGTATGTATTGTATTTGATACTACACTTGGGTAAATTTTGTAAAGTTACAAGAAATTATCTTTTGATACAAATGTACTTAAATTACAAATCCTTAAAATATCATTTATCTTTTACACAATATTAATTATATTGAAATACATAACTACTTACATATATTTTGTAAGTAGTTAGGTATTATTAACTTTTATTCATTGCCACTAACAACACAATTACAACATAACAAATATAATTCGAAGCCTAACTTTATCAAATGCTTACCCAGGTTAGAACAGTGTATCTCAATTACCTTACTCTAATCAGGTTGTCCATATAATAACATAACACAGAGTTAAGAAGAGCATTCAACTGAATACATTTATAATACAATAAATATGAGCTCAAAAAATGTAACAATATCATTTGAATTTTAAAATTTTCAGAGAATTAAAAATAACATGTTACTAAATTCTTGTTGGTTTCATTGCGGAATAAAGATTAGATTTAAAACGCCAAGCGGGTGATATATTAATTAACACTTTGTTATGAAAACTGTTAAGATGTGAGTTACGTCATTCAAATAAATGGAAAATAAAGAAATTTCCCAAATAACGATGACCCCTCATAATATTGTCACTGAAATATCGTTTTTTCATCACGTTTTACGTGATTGGGTTGCGTTTACAACTGTAATTGTGCTCCATTGCAAACACGTCCCAATCGTTAAACAATACCGCCCATGGTTATTTTGCCACATTAGCTACATATTATGCAAACCCCAATCCAAAATAATTACCGTATCCATGAATTTAATATATTCCTCGCTAAGCTACATTATTATTGAGTATTCATTTCCTCGGGGCTTTACTAACGCATTTCCAAGCAGTAAGGCGCGCATATTCCTATATGTATTTCCTTTACTCACTTAGGCCTTTATATGCAAATAAATTTGTAATTTTGTAGTGGTGTCATTGATGATGATGATGATATAAGAAGATGAAACACCTATGACAATAAACTGTATTGTTTTGTAACTTTGTGTAGCTATTTATTTACTTGTAACCTTAATTCATGAACCAGCTCAATTATTAGTTCATCCCATCGTTCTTTGTAATTTTCTTTATACTAGTAATGTATATATAAGGAGTATTTTATAATAGCTTAGAAAACTATTTTGGTCAATCATTAGTGCCAAAAAACAGTATTACACTTAGTAAATGACAACGGATGAGGTTAGTAAATGTTTTAATATTTGTGGCAGGATTATCAATCTGCGATTATTTCGTGCATAACCTGATCCCAACACTTCGAGATATCGAAGAGGCTCTTAAACGCTGTCAGCCGCAGACCTAACACATATTGGCCTTAAATATTGTTATTATAGCAAGGAATTCGACGAGCAAGAGCATTGTGTTTTGAATCCTTGTTCGAGAGGATGAGGCGTTCCTGCGTTGGAGTATTTATTGATAAGTAGCTGCACTTGATATCTTGCATTATTTGGTAGATTTTGTAATTTCACTTAATTTTGTTTATTTTAGTGTAGGTGTTTAAGTTATGGCTTTACACAGGTACTAAAAGAAAAGCTACTCTTGGACAAAGCTATAGGGTACTAAGAGAGAACTTTCTTTAAGGGAATCATGTGTGTCCCGGGTTCTTTACGCTGCATGAATGAGCACATCGTACAGCTTTAGTACTTAACTCTTCAAGTATTTTATTTATAATAGTTTTCTAATTCGACCAATTCCATTAGCATTAGTTTTTTTCCAAATTAGCCTAAATATTTTGGACCGTGTAATGATATTTATAGTAAGCCAATCTATGGAAAGAGCGCTAGTTCATAAATATTCAAAAGTTATTAAATTCTTAGCAAATAAGAGTTTTCTGTGACTCCAAACATTTACCTTCATAATTTATGGATCAATAATGCACACAAAGTGTGATTGCAGTGAAAGATTTCCTTCACATGTCATAATACATTACTTTCTAGTCTTTAGTAGGACTGGCCTGGGCCTATCAATAGGCGAGGACAGCCCGGCGAGAACATCCCATGAGTGACGCATCGCCGATTACTCAACTTAAAGACCTTATTGTATTAAATACGCATTATAAAAGAAAAGCGTTGATACGGTTTTCTTATTTACTATTAAACAAACAATTGCGTATTTGTCTCCTCATAATCGGCCGCCTTCAAGGGGGATTACCTATACCGCAGGAATGTTACGCTATACGAAGCGCAGCCGGTAATCACACTTCTAACGTTACATTATAAGTGCATTATAAGTGTGTTAGTATATATTATTTGAGTAATATATAAATTATCACCGTTCTTGTAATTGAGATATTTGTTTTCATTATATATATAATTTTATTTTTTGAAAGTGAAAAACGTTTTAAATGCTTTTATATTATTGGCTGTGTAAATATATTGACATGAACATATATGAGGCAGATTATATTTATGAGAATATATGGATCCAATGATTGCCTAAATATTGCAAAGGCCTTGATTTGTCACAGAGCACTCACAGATACGTCAGTCATTTCTGTCTAACAGCTGTTTAGAAGTGAACGTTTCAATTTTCCTGTCTAGGAAATTTCACATAAATGACACAAGTTAATCATTTTCTGCGATTTTTAAAATTATTATTTGAAGGGAAATGAACCGTAACATAAGTGGATAGTATTATATAAGAAAAACGCTATTTTGACTTTCTTCATGTAACATAATATATCCCTTGAATCGCTGTCAATGAGTGAAATTAAATCATTAATAATATAGTATATATAAGATTTCATATAGATTATATGACGTAAAGCGTAACCTATTCAAACTAGAAGCTCGACACATAGAGGGATATTTTATCATCATATGAAGACCCACTGACTTAGGTCTTTGCGAGATTTAATTCCATTTCTCTCTTTTTTAAAAAAATTGTTCCAAAAGAACTCTGGCTCTTGACCCACGTAAGTGTAATACAGCTTCATATTCTTTATAATAGTGAAATTTGAAAGGTCAACACAAAATACGGTTCAATTTTTCGGTTAAATAAAATTGCGAAAGAGAAAATAATGTTTTCAAACACTGTTGATGCGTTGGCTTAGTTGTAGTTCTATATAAAATAGGTATGGTTAGAAATTAATGTTTGTCGTAATAAAGATTTTTCAATAAAATTAATAAAGCTATAGGTTAATATTATTATATCTATATTTGCTACTCTATGTATTTGCTACTCTCGTACATCGTACCAACAATGAATCAGCTAATTTTCCTTTTACTTTCCCACTCGAGCGTAAGTAACTGTTGGAACATTTATTGTTGAAGTTTGCGTACAGTATTAGTGACTGTGGGGTCCACGTCCTTAATAATTATTCCTGACTTCTCGGCCTGTTTAATCTGTTGGGTGAATACTCCAAAACACGTGTATGTTTAATCAACCAAAACAAGATTTAATGCCCTTATCTGAAGGGGGTGAAGTAAGTCATGTAGTTTAGAGGGTAGAACATATAAATATATATAAATGCTTTCATTCGAGGAAACATTGTAAGCTTTATATTCGCATATTTTCTTTATTGTAATTTTTTCTGACGTTGAGATAAAGCCATTACTGCTAATAAATATTATTGTTTCAATGATAAACTTGTTACGGTGTTTGATAAAAATTTATCCATTCTGTGTTTTTGTGTATGTGTGGCAGTGTGTTTGTGTATGTGTCTGTGTGTGTGTGTGTGTGTGTGTGCGTGTGTGTGTGGGTGAGTGCGTGGGTTCGTTTGTATGTGTGTGTGTGTGTGTATGTGTGTGTGTGTGTTTGTGTGTGTGTGTGTGTGCGTGTGTGTGTGTATGTGTGTGTTTGTTTGTGTGTGTGTGTGTGTGTGTGCGCGCGCGTGTGTTTGTGTGTGTGTGTGTGTTTGTGTGTGTGTGTTTGTGTGTGTGAGTGAGCGCGTGTGTGTGTGTGTGTGTTTGTGTGTGTATGTGTGTTTGCGTGTGTGTGTGTGTGTGTGTGTGTGTGTGTGTGTGTGTGAGTGTGTGGGTGAGTGCGTGGGTTCAGTTTGTATTGACTTTAAAATTGTATGCTTGAATTTTTAATTGTATTTACCTTAAAACGTATTTAAATGTTGACTTGCATAAAACGTTTTTTGCATTCGTTAAATTTATTTATCTATGCGATTGGTGAAATTATTACGTTGAAAAGTAATTAATAACTCGAGCATATTTAGTCTATAGTTAGTGTACATTTCATACAAACAACTGTGAATAAACGTTTTTCAGGGATTCTTTTATGTCGTTGTTTTTTTATTTGCGTCTTAGTGTTCGTTAAATGTTTGCTTTTATCAATTCCTAGTATTATTTCATACTCCCACTCTCTCTTTCTCTCTCTCTCTCTCTCTCTCTCTCTCTCTCTCTCTCTCTCTCCCTCTCTCTCTCTCTCTCTCTCTCTCTCTCTCTCTCTCTCTCTATATATATATATATATATATATCTTGTTCGAATTTATCATAATTAATAAAACATATTTAATAGTCCACTAAATTTCAAATACATTTTGTTTTATAATTTTTAGTGAATGACACATGACGTTGATACAGTTTTCTCAAATAACAATTTTGTTAGCTAAATTTAATTTTAATAAGTAATATCGCTTTCTATTTTGCCACTTTATATTGTAGTTCTGTCATATTGATATAAATATTCATATCAATTATAATTATTTAATAAAAAGTAGATAAAATTAAATTTTTCTTTTTTTACCTAATTAGGAAGTGACTCACATTTTATATCTCTAGTTTTATTACAAATAACACAATTAAATATGTCTGGACTTGTTATCCGTTAACAACCTAATGCATATACAAACGTCACGTTTAAGACAGGAGCTATTGTTGATATAATTTAATTATAGAATAATGCATCATGCATGACTAAATAGCTACCGAAGATTTGCTGGTGAAAGTTTTTCTACATTCAGAACAGCATTTGTTAAAAAATTAAGATTTTAAATATTATTTTTTGAAAATACAAAATTCTAAAAGCTTCTGTTAAAATTAGGTTTGTGGAGACACCGAATCAAATCTTAATCAAATATATAATGTTATTTTCATCTATTATTGGTACAGTAAAATTGTTATCAATAAACCCTGAGGGAATAATAATAAATCTTTGTATTTGTGCAGAGTCAATAGTAAATTTAGAATAATGCCTTAATACGTAAATAAAATATTGAAACAAGCAAAAGGCTATTGACAAAAATTTAGTAATTCGGGTCAGATAGCATAAGTGGATTCTCTGTGATGGGATTATATCTATGATTTACGTTGGTTTTTGTACAACGAATGACGTTTCTCAGAATCATATGATTATACTTAATGTGGGGTGGATATGCCAAGCCACGTTGTATAGACTGTTATAGTTAATTGTGGTTCCAGAAGTAGTATAGCGTCATAAGTAAATAATTGACTGCACACGAAAAGAACAATATTCTTTGTTGCCATACGCATTTCAATGGCCTATGTCATCATCAGTGACAAATCTACAAATTTACGAGGAATCATCAACTGATCATAAAATATATCATTGAAACGCCTATGACAATAAACTACTTTCATTGACAGCAATTTATTTATTTATAACCACACCTAACAAGGCAGCTCAATTTACTTTCAGTATAGAGTCGTTTTAAACTGAATGTATATATTTGTACTAAATTTTAAAATAATAATATACTAAAAATTATAAGTCCGATTTTGTAAAGATTAGGAGAGTAATTTATTTTTAAAATATTTTCAAACTTAACTAAACTGAGAGAAAGAACTATTGCACTAGTTACAAGAAATTGATAATCAAACATAATATTGTAATTTTAAAATAAATTTAAAAATTATGAAAGTTTTATAATATGAACAATAGTAAAGATAAGCAAAAACGGATCTAAAAAGATTATAAAACAGTTGATATAACGACCGAAAATTGAAAACAAATATTTTCGAGTAGTATTAATATTAATAAATATGAGACAGAAATCTATATAACCGCTACTGAAAGAGAAAGAGAGAGAGAGAGAGCTGGGAGAGGATAGGTGAAATAGGCACGATATATATATATATATATATATATATATATATATATATATATATATATATATATATATATATATATGTTGATGTTGTTTTCTAAACTAGAGAAAAGGTTAAAATAAAACAGTAAATTATAATATTCAAGCCTTTAACCTAAAGTCGCTCAAAGTTCATTGTCTTGGAATAAAATTTAGTTTTATGATTGGGTCCTTTCTTGAAATCACTAAAGCGACGAGATCTTATTTACACGGAATGGAAGTTTTCGTTCATGTTTATTACTAGGTCTCTAGAAGCAGCGCAAATAATGTCTGTGCCACACTTTACGGTTCAGTGCTTAGGGCTGGGTTTGATTTGAAAAAAATTTAAATTCTTGATTTTTATTTATTTTTTTAAAATTAATATTAAATTGACTTCAGCATATTTATAAACAAATCAACTAAAGTAAAAAAAATCCTTATAATTTCAAAAGCTCAAAGGTAAATTTTATTATTGGTTTCGGCGTAAAGTGGGAAATATTTTTTTAAAAATTCCATTGTGTATTAATTGGTTCTAAATATCCCCAAAATTTCAATATTTCTACCCTAAAAAAGACATATGGATATATTACTTAAGTATGTGTATTTATAAATAAAATATAATCATTGCATAAAAATATATATCAATATATTATATTTTAATATAACACATAAAATATATAAAAAATAAAATTTTTTATTTAATATTAATCATAATAATATAATATACTTATTATAAAATATATATAAATAGAAATACATATGTATATGTACATATATATATATATATATATATATATATATATATATATATATATATATATATATATATTGTTTGGTAACAATACTTTCGGAGGACCAATAATTATTATAATTATATAAATAATAGTTTTTACTTTCGTGCACCGTGGAATACACACTCGCGTATTAAATAAGCGATTTCTGGCCAGAAAACTTGTTCGTATTCCACACACTGGCCACATTCGGTATAAAAATTAATAAAATAGTTACATTCACGTATTCTAGTACCTAAGGTACGGAGATTGAAAAGTATAATAGTATACTAGAACGTAATGGATCGATCTACACTCCCGAAAGGTCTAACTTGCTCTGCCTAGTTCAAACTGCAGAACCAACCTTATCACGGGTGAGCTTTGTCTGACTTTGGCGGCGGGTTTAAAATAAAGGAAATGAGTCTATATTAATTTTAAATACGTAACATACCGGTGGCCTTGAATCCTTCTAGGATTCAAAGAGAACTAACACAAATATAATATCTTTAGAGTTTTTAAAAATAAAAAGTTCATAAAGGAAAATAAAAATATCTCTTTTACAAAAATTGGGCGCACTATGGCGCAAGTTCATTATGAGCGTAGAGGTAGAGGGAAAACCTTGCGAGCAGGTCTTGTCAAGGTTCCCTGCTTTGTCTTCAAATGAACCACTCTTACTACACCAATCTTTCCTGGAGAAACACTACTTATCCTAGCCAGAGACCATGCGAGAGGTGGTGCAGGTTGATGCACTAAAACGAGGTCGCCGACGCGCATGTTGACAGTTGGCACGTTCCACTTCCCCCGTTACTGAAGAGTATGGATATATTCTAGATGCCATCTCTTCCAAATACGCTGGTGAAAGGCCTTGATTAGCTGCCAGTGCTGGAGTCGGTTGGCAGGAACGTTGAAAAGATCCTCTTCTGGAACTGAAACCAATGAAGATCCTATTAAAAAGTGACCCGGGGTGAGTGCATTGAAGTCTGAGGCGTCGTTTGACAGAGGTGTGAGAGGTCTCGAATTCAAAATAGCCTCTACTTGAGTTGTGAGAGAGGAAAATTCACATAGAGTTAAAATATGTTCACCGATGACACGTCGGAGGTGATGTTTTGCACTCTTGATTGCTGCTTCCCAAAGACCACCTTGATGAGGAGCTGCAGGCGGGATGAAATGAAAGTTGATATTGTGTTGTGATGAGAATTTAGCAAGAGGGGTTCGGCCTGAAGAGATGATGAGATTTTGTAAAGCATTATTCGCTCCAACGAAATTCGTTCCACAGGCAGAATAAATATTTGTGCAAAGACCGCGTCTAGACACAAATCGGGTGAGAGCGGCAATAAACCCTTCTGTCGACAGGTCCGATACTACTTCAATATGTACAGCCTTTGTCACAAGGCAAACAAAGATACAAATATATGCTTTGGTCAGGCGAATCGAGCGCAAATTGTGCATTTTGATGTTAAAAGGACCTCCGTAGTCAATTCCGGTGTTGAGAAACGGACGAGAAGGAGTTAATCTTGCTTTTGGTAAATCACCCATGAGCGGAGATTTATTGTGAGGCTTCTGTCGAAAACATACAATACATTGAAAAATGCGAGAGCGTATTACACTTCGGGCCGATAATATCCACACATCCTGTGCAAGAAGTGATTGAATCAATTGAGCGCCCGAGTGTGAGTATTTTCGATGATAAAAATCAATAAGAAGGTTGACGACATGATGTTGTTTGGGCAAAATCACAGGATGTTGCACATCCGTAGGAAGTTTTAAAGCGTTGAGACGTCCTCCCACTCGTAGGATATCATCCTTGTCGAGAAAAGGAGAGAGTCGGCGGAGTTGTGACGAGGCAGGTGTAGTTGGATCCTTCTTCATGGCAACGATGTAGTCTCTGAACGCTGATTCTTGAACCATCTTGAAAATTGCCAGTCTTGACGCCCTCATTTCCAGAGTGTTGAGAAGACCATCGAGCTTTCTTGAATGACGAGCGTTATGAGTAAATCGCAAAATATAAGCCATCACACGATGGAGTCGGCTAAAGTGAGAAAACTGAGTGAGGAGCTCCCATTCATGAGGAGCAGTTGATATGAGAGATATAGGTGAAATGGGTTTCTCTTCTCCTGTGTCAGTAAGTTTTGCAGGCATAAAATGAGATACCGGCCAGTTATCATTAGATTTTTGTAGCCAAAGGGGGCCGTACCACCATAATGAGTGCTGTGGTAAATCTTTAGGAAGTAACCCACGCGACGCGCAATCAGCAGGATTATCTTCACTCGCTACGTGTCTCCAGTAATGAGAAGGCACTAGTTCTTGTATCTGGGCTACCCGGTTGGCAACAAACGTCTTCAATCGATGAAGAGGTGTTTGTAACCATGTCAGTGTTACTGTCGAATCACACCATAGAAATACAAAAGAAAATTCCACCTTTTTTTCAAAAAGAGAGATAATATATCCCACTAGTTGGGCGAGTAAATGATCTGCACTTAGCTCTAATCGAGGTACCGTGAGCCTTTTCAGAGGGGCTACTCGAGTCTTCGATATTACTTGCCGAATTAACACAGAGTCGTCGCTAAGTTGGTATCTCAAGTAAACGACGGTGGCATAACCGTTCTCAGAAGCATCTGAGAAACCGTGTAACTCAAAGTTTTTCGACTGTGTTATTCGTAATGCACGAGGAATTACAATTTCTCGTAGAGTATTAGCCGAGTCTGTAAAGGTTTGCCATAATTTCAGTTGTTCAGATGGAAGAGGTTCGTCCCAGTTCAATCCTTTGATCCAGAGTAGTTGCATAAAACGTTTGGCCCACATAACAATGGGTGAGAGAAAGGCACAAGGGTCGTAAATCTGGGCAATGATACCGAGAATTTGACGTTTAGTCCTGGAATTGTGAGGAAAATTCAAATTATAGGTAAACGTATCAGTAGAGGGTGACCAGTGAAGACCTAATATAGTGAAATGTGGTTGTGTACTGCCTTGAAGGAATACAGGGGTCTCTAAATGAGCATCAGGAAGATCTTGCAGCAGTTGACTGGAGTTAGATGTCCATTTGCGTAGTTCAAAGCCTCCGCGAGCCAGGAGCGAGATGAGTTGCTTACGGAGGCTCAAAGCCTTTTCTTCAGAGTCAGCTCCAGAGATGATGTCATCTACGAACGTCTGCGTGCGTAGAATATTTGCAGCTTCAGGATAGGAGTCACCTTCGTCTGCAGCGAGCTGATGTAAGGTTCTAATGATAAGATACGGTGAACAATTCACTCTGTAAGTCACTGTCGTGAGCTTGTAGATTAAAGAGGGCTGATCTGGACTTTCACGCCATAAGATCATCTGATAGCACTGGTCATCAGCGTGCATTTTTACCTGTCTATACATGTGACGAATGTCACAAGAAAAAACAACGTTATGAATCCGAAAATTTAGTAATAAATCACAAATATTCGTTTGCATCTTTTTGCCTGTTAATAAAATATTATTAAGAGAAATACCATTAGAGGTTTCAGAACTAGCATCAAATACAGTACGTAAACGAGTTGTGCTGCTAGACTCCTTTAAAACACCATGGTGAGGAAGGAAGTAATGAGGTACAGTTAGATCAGTATTATGAGCGTATATCATGTGACCAGAGGCTAAGTAGTCAGCCTTAAAATCAGTATATAGGGATTTAAATTGAGGTTGAGCACTAAATTTCTATTCTAGAGAGTGCAGTCTTTTTAAACGAGATTGACCCAGAGGAGGATGTTCAGTCTTGAATAGTAGTCGGACGCAATATCGGCCAGATTGGTCCCGAGTATGAGTGGCGAGAAAGTGATCTTCACATAATGTATCTTCTTGAGAAAACTTAGACACAGCAGGGGGTTCTTCCTGTTGCCAAAACCTTTGTAGTGAGTCGTGAAGGTCAATGTCGTTGACAACTAGAAGTGTAGTTGATAATTGAGAGCTGGAGTTACTATGAAGTTCACTGCCAGATAGACATGGTGCGTTACCCATTACTAAAAACCCAAAGTGTGTGCCTATTAGCCTGGGTAAACCAGGTCCGAGGTTATAAGCCTCTTGTGTAAGTATGAGTGGAAATAAAGCACCACCAAGAAGAACGTCTATGCCTCCTGGCAAATGAAACGTAGGGTCTGCCAAAACATAAGGACGAACCTTGGAAAGAACTTCAGAGTCTACTTGTGTGCTTGGTAGGTTAACACATATTTTTTCCAATATTAAAAATCTTTCATTAATTGAAATAACCTTGCCCCCAAGAGTTTTAACAGCAACTGAGGTGAGACCTTTTGAGCGTAGGGGTACCTGAGACAATCCTACCACACTATGAGTGGTCTTAGTACGAGGAGCACACAATAATTGAGCAGCACGCTCGGTGAGAAAACAAGATTGACTGCCAGAGTCAACAAGAGCACGAAATACGTGAGTAATACCGTTAGACGAGGTAAGCTTAACAAGTAGAGTGCCTAAGAGAACAGCATTAGAGATTTGAGACGTATTCTGCTTTACTTGACAGGTCATAGTGATTGGAGAAAGGGTTATTTCCTGTTGAAGTGTCGGAGAGTCTTGACGCGAAGTTTGAGGTGTGGTCCGTTGCAGCGTAGAGTAATTTTCAAAATGTAATAATGTATGATGATTTTTGTGGCATTTGTAGCAACTAAACTTTGACCTACAGTCGTTAAGATGGTGAGTACCTAAGCATGAGGTACAACGCCCCTTTTTCCTTTACAATTTTGAGACGGGATTTGGCGTCCTGACTCTTGAAGTCCGAACACGAATATACCTTATGGTCAATTTTATTGCATATAAAGCATGGATGAGGTTTAACTTTAATGGAAGAGCCTTCTCCATAATTGTAGGACATCAGTGATACTTTTTGTTTAAAGTATTTAATTTGGAAACCAGAGGGGGTGCGTGATCCAGACGAGGAGGGTTTCGAGGTGATAGGAGAATGAAGATTGGCATCTTCAACTTCATTACATTCTTTAATTAAAAACTTAATAATTTCCGCTGCATCAGGTATTGTAGTGGAGTCAACTCTCTCTTGAGTAACACTTGATGAACGGAAGTTTTCAAAACGATTCCTAAGTTCACTATCCATTTTTCGTAAAAGCATAGCAGATAACAAAGGATTTTTACTAGTGATATCGATGTCAAGACCTTTAAGAGCTTGTGTATTTTCTGAGTATAAATTTACAAAATTTCTCATTTGTTTAGGCGTGTTGTTTACAGAGGGCAAATCTAAAATTTGATTGAGGTGTAAAGTAACTAACCGCCTCGGCGAGTGATATCTTTCTTTTAATAAGTCATAGGCCACTTTATAATTAGTGTCAGAAATAGGGAGAGATTTAATTAAATTTAGCGGTTCTCCTGAGATAACGCTCAATAAATATTGAAGTTTATAAACTGCTGGTAACGATGCATTTTCATGAATGCTAGCGTTAAATATATTAATGAATGACATCCATTCGAGAAATTCACCATCGAAATGCTTGAGTTCAAGCTTAGGCAGTCGTATATGTAACTGAGGAGTAACTATTTCACATTTAGGCCTTGTTGATGACATCTTACTTTCTATCGAATATACAGTAGAATTAACATAATCGACTAACTCGTTGATGCTGTTAAGAGGAGCGTAGTTGGGTTGAAAATTCGGGTTAGCCTGTATTTCTAGTTCATGATAAATATCTAAAATATCAGAAAATTCTTCACGAAGCCTATTTATAGATTTAGCGCGCACCAACAATTTTTGCAGAATTGACTTATCAGATGTTTTTTTTTGTTAGATCAAAAATCTCTTGAATTTGACTAAATATATTGTCTTTCTTTGATTTAATAACTGCCAAAGATTTTGCCATGATTAAATGATAGTTTTATAGTAGAAGATGAGATAACTGCTTTAATTTTTAAATTACTTAATGTTTTAAAGAGATTAGGCCTATGAGCGTATATATTTAACGGAGAGATAAATAAGCCTAAGTAAACAACAAATCGACGTAGGCTCAATGAGATAACCTATAAACAACTGAAATCACTTTTCATAAACTTTTACAATTAATTTAAACCAACATATTAATGCACGCCAAAGCCAAACAAAGATAAGAGAGGATCAGCTGTTTCATATACTGCCACATGAAACTAGTTTTCCAGTGTTTGCATGCACAGACAAAGTTTGAAAAAACTTGTAGAAATTGTAGAATGAACACATATAATGAATTGTATTTTATTTTATTTTTTATATAGGTCTTAAGGCTCAAGATCCGGCCCGGCTGGACCAAATTTGTTTGGTAACAATACTTTCGAAGGGCCAATTATTATTATAATTATATAAATTAATAGTTTGTACTTACGTGCACCGTGGAATACACACTTATCACACTCGCGTATTAAATAAGCGATTTCTGGCCAGAAAACGTGTTCGTATACCACGCACTGGTAACATTCGGTATAAAAATTAATAAAATAGTTACATTCACGTATTCTAGTACCTAAGGTACGGAGATTGAAAAGTATAATAGTATACTAGAACGTAGGGGATCGATCTACACTCCCGAAAGGTCTAACTTGCTCTGCCTGGTTCAAACTGCAGAACCAACCTTATCACGGGTGTTTCATAGGCCGTTTCAATGGCCTATGTCATCATCAGTGACGAATCTACAAATTTACGAGGAATCATCAACTGATCATAAAATATGTATTGAAACGCCTATGACAATAAACTACTTTCATTTACAGTAATTTATTTATTTATAACCACACCTAACAAGGCAGCTCAATTTACTTTCAGTATAGAGTCGTTTTAAACTGAATGTATATATTTGTACTAAATTTGAAAATAATAATATACTTAAAAATTATAAGTCCGATTTTGTAAAGATTAGGAGAGTGAATTATTTTTAAAATATTTACAAACTTAACTAAACTGAGAGAAAGAACTATTGCACTAGTTACAAGAAATTGATAATCAAACATAATATTGTAATTTTAAAATGAATTTAAAAATTATGAGTTTTATAATATGAACAATAGTAAAGATAAGCAAAAACGAATCTAAAAAGATTATAAAACAGTTGATATAACGACCGAAAATTGAAAACAAATATTTTCGAGTAGTATTAATACTAATAAATATGAGACAGAAATCTATATAACCGCTACTGAAAGAGAAAGAGAGAGAGAGAGAGAGAGAGAGAGAGAGAGAGAGAGAGAGAGAGAGAGAGAGAGGGAGAGAGAGAGCTGGGAGAGGATAGGTGAAATAGGCAGGATATATATATGTTGATGTTATTTTCTAAAGTAGAGAAAAGGTTAAAATAAAACAGTAAATTATAATATTCAAGCCTTTAACCTAAAGTCGCTCAAAGTTCATTGTCTTGGAATAAAATTTAGTTTTACGATTGGGTCCTTTCTTGAAATCACTAAAGCGACGAGATCTTATTTACACGGAATGGAAGTTTTCGTTTATGTTTATTACTAGGTCTCTAGAAGCAGCGTAAATAATGTCTGTGCCACACTTTACGGTTCAGTGCTTTTGGCTGGGTTTAATTTGAAAAAAATTTAAATTCTTGATTTTTATTTATTTTTTTAAAATTAATATTAAATTGACTTCAGCATACTTATAAACAAATCAACTAAAGTAAAAAAAATCCTTATAATTTCAAAAGCTCAAAGGTAAATTTTATTATTGGTTTCATCGTAAAGTGGGAAATAATTTTTTTAAAATTCCATTGTGTATTAATTGGTACTAAATATCCCCAAATTTTCAATATTTCTACCCTAAAAAAGACATATGGATATATTACTTAAGTATGTGTATTTATAAATAAAATATAATCATTGCATAAAAATATATATCAATATATTATATTTTAATATAACACATAAAATATATAAAAAAAAAAATTTTTTATTTAATATTAATCATAATAATATAATATACTATAATATTAAATTTATAAATATTAAAATAAATAATAATATTAATAATAATAATAATAATAAAAATTAAATATTAACAGTAAACAATACTTCCAAAAGTTGACTTAGTAAAAGCCGACAAAGGAATACATTAAACAAAAAAAAAAAAGTTTAAAAAAAAATATTTAAGGCAATAAACAATTTGTAAAACCCTTAGAGAACTAGGGTAGGGTTTTTGTTAGGTTTTAGAAAGTTGAAAGGGACGGGAGAGAACGACAGATGTGTCACGTACACTTTCAAAAATAACGGATAGTTTAAAAAAAAAGTTTAACGTACGATTTTCAAATTTGATTGGTGGAAGCCAAGATAGATGTTTTTCATTGGGTAGAAAATGAACGAGAAGGGGAAATACGCGGTAAACAAATTCAAGTGCAGAAAAAGAGAGGCAGTCTTCTGGCGACCAAAAAAGTAGATGGACGTGTGTGGATGTTCCTAAAGAAAGTGTGTGAAGTTGTTAAAAAAAATATATAAGTAATTTAATTATCGATAAATGTGGTGAAGTGAAGTGTTATAAAAAAAAATCGTCCAAATAATACCAAGGGTTAACGGAATAAAGGAAAGAACGTCACTGCACTTAAGTAAAAACTTTAATTAAAAACTAATTTAAAAAAATAAATTTCTGGTCAATAAAACAAATCTTCTAATATACAAGTAACTCTAAATTTCAAAAGAAAAAAAGTAATTTCATAAGGCAAGAACCTAAACACGCCCCAAAAGTCTTTAATTTATTAGCTGGTCAAATTTAAATAATAATAAATAAATGAATGAAATAAATAACAGGTTGTTTACCGTATAAGATTTTGGTTCGACATTATAGTCTGAAATAATTTGTAATTAAATGTAGATTTAACATGTATACTTTGTATTTAACTGGCAACAATAATTAATAATGTTCTAAAATATTAAAGCAATTGTTATAACTAAAAAGCCTTGTATTTCTTTGTAAGGCCTACTCTAATTAAGTAATTTGGTTGAAATCTTATAAAAAAAAGGGAATCAAAATAATAAAAATAAAGGTAGGTCATAGTAATAAGAAGCATAATTTAAAATTATACAATATAAGCAAATTGTTCAATTAGAACTTCAGTCGAACAATAGGTAAACTGGCGCCCAACACTTTAAAACAAATTAATTAATCTATAACAATTAAATTAACAAACTTGAAATAACATAGATAAAGCCCAAGGCAATTTATGTTATAAATTGGCTACTGAACGTGGGGCTATTTTGAAATTGCATCAAAATTTAAATGTATTGACCAGTAGACCTAGTAGTGTATTATTGTATTAATAAGAATTGTCTAGCGTAAGTTGTTATATTAATTGATGAGTAAGGAAAATATTGTAAGAGGGCAAATAGATAGCTACACGCTTAGACGCAGTATAAGAATACGCGACAAAAATTTCAAAATGGAACATCAAAATACACAAGAAACACAAGTAGGACAGATGAGGCATACGGAAGACGGGTTCGGAGACGTAGAAGTGGTGAGAGTAACAGAAAATGTGAATGAAGAGATAAGGGTTTTGGGGACAGAGAGCACAACAGGCATGTTGACTAATAATGAGATCACAGTAGGAACACTAGGAGACAATGATATTTTGAGGGAAATATTAAAAAAGTTAAAGAATCTTGATGATAACATGACTAAAACAAATGAAAATATTGTCCAAAATAAAAGAGACATGGATAATAAATTAATAGAAATAAATGACAATATAAAAAAGAATAGGGAAGACTTGAATAAGGAAATCACAAAAATGGGAGAGAATTTTGACAACAAATTAAGGAAACTGGAGGAAGACAGGAGGGGAGATATTGCAACACTTAATAACAAGTTAATGGTAACCGAAAACAATTTGCTAGAAACACTAGATAAAAAAATTTTAGTATCAGGCCAAAATACTCAAGGATTACACCAAGAGTATGCACAAAAAATTGATAGCCGATTAGACAACATAAACCGTGAAGTTCAAAATACGCAGGGAAAGATCGTGACGATTGAAGAAACATGCGCAGAGCAATATAACAGACAAACGGGTTACCTAGAAACTTTGAAAACGGCAATTGACAAGAGAATAACAGATAATAGCAAAGAATTAGAGCCAAAATTGAGAAAATTAGACGAAAATATTGAACAGATAAGAAAACAAATAAATTCGACAGAAAACCGAAGAGATAATAATCTTATAACACCAATAAACACGAATATAATGTTTTCGGGAGATGAAAGAATACCTATGGCATTTCTTAACGAGCTTATGGGGTTACATGAAAAGTATTACCAGGGAACAGGTTTAGAATGGATAATGCAACATCTACGCGGGCCAGCTGCCAATTGGTTTAGATTACATTCAGAAAGCTTTAAACAGTTCGGGGATTTTATCTTTGCATTTAAACAAAAATTCTGGAGTGAATTAATACAGGGGCGTGTTCGGGATGAGTTGGAGTTTGGAAAATATAATTACAGGGGGCAGTTGAACATGGTAGAATATGTAGAACGAAATTTATTATGGTTTAAAGGACTCGAACCGAGACTTCCAGATGATCTAATTATACGTAAGCTAGCCAAACATTTTGATCCTAACATGGCGATTGCACTGGTGACGAGGGGAATTAAAACTAATGGTGAATTTGTCGACCTAGTAACAGAGTTTCATTATCTGCACCTACAAAGACAAGCGAACGGCATTCGGGACAGGAATTTGTCAAGAGAGCAACGACCTGACCTTAGGAATAACGAAAATAGCCGGGAGACAGGGTATTGTCAGAACGACTATCGGAGTAAACAGCTGGACAAGGGTAGACAACATAAGGGTGATGTCATAAATTACCAACCCAAGCCCTCTACAAGTGCATGAAACGAGGACGCTGACCCTAGCCAGGTACCTAACTCTAGTAAAATAACCAACTGTAGGACACTAATTGCGGAAATACGGGACATTTTAAATGAAGACGAAGTTTGTGTTGAACCATCATTAGAATTAGAAAATTGCCCTGAACTTGAAATCCGATTAGGGGATATTAAAACTGTTGCTTTGATAGATTCGGGAAGTCAGTTTAATGTAATGTCAGAAGATTTTTATAGTAAGAACAAAGAGCTGTTAGAGAATTCGTCAGATTGGAGAATGTCAAACATAAGAGTTATGGGAGCGTTGGGTCAGAAGTCTAAAGCTATAAAAAATCAAATAGTAACTACTGTAGGAATAGGGAAATATAAAGTGGAAACACATTTCATAATTGTGCCAGGTCTGATTAAAACTTGCATATTAGGCATAAACTTTTTAATAAAAAATGAAACTATTATCGATTTTGTAGAGAGAACAGTCGAATTTAATGCCAAATGTAATGATCGATTAAAGAAAGAAAAAAAAATAATTAAGTTTTATAATAATGAAGAAACAAAATTGGATTGTAATGTCATAATGAACTATAAGGAGGAAAGATTAGGAATAATAGAAAAAAAAATGTTGGAATTAGAGAATATAAAACCCGACCAAACGAAGAAGTTAATAGAGATTATCTATAAGTATGAACAAGTTTTTAGTGAGCAACCAGGGTTAATTACTACCTATGAGCATGAATTCACCGTAACTGATACGAGACCATACAAGCAAAATAGTTGGCCTTTGGCAATTAAATTTAGGGAGGCAGTCAACACTGAAATAGAAAGGATGCTGAAATTAAATATTATAGAAAGAGCCAATAGTCCATACGTAAACAGAATAGTACCTGTGTTTAAAAAGGATGGCACAGTCAGGATCTGCTTAGATGCTAGAGAAATTAATAAGAGATCGTTACCAGACTATGAAGGAAACTTACCGATTCAAGATCTACTGACAAAATGTAGTGGTTATAAAGTTATGTCTTCTATCGATTTGACCAGTAGCTTTTGGCAAATCCCATTAAAAACCAACTGCAGGGACTTTACGGGATTCCTACATAATGGACTGTGTTATCGTTTCAAAACGGTACCATTTGGATTAAGCTCTAGTCTAGCTAGTCTTACAAGGAGTTTAGATTCCATACTAACAAAGGAAGCAAGGAAATTTTGATTATTTACGTTGATGACATTTTATGTTTGTCTAAATCATTCGATGAACACCTAGAACAACTAGAGATAATTTTTAAGATTTTTAAAGATGCAAACGTAACTGTCAATTTCAATAAGTCGCAGTTTTGTAGAAGGGAGCTTGAATATTTAGGACACACTTTAAAAGTGGAAGGAATTCAGCCAAGTGAAGAAAAGGTCAGAGCCATAAACCAATTTCCAAGGCCTAGAAATTCGAGACAAATAAAAGGATTTCTCGGGCTCATAAATTTCTATCACCGTTTTGTAAAGGACAGCGCATCAATTACCGCACCATTACAACAACTGTTGAAGAAGGGATGTAGGTTCAAATGGTCTAAAGAACAAGAAGATAGCTTTATACAAATAAAGAGGATAATTTTAGACCGGGTTGTGTTAGCACATCCAATACTAAATAAACGGTATTACCTGCAGTGTGACGCGAGTGGATATGCTTTAGGCGGACAATTATTCCAATATGATGAAGAAGAACGTATTGCCGTGATTGGGTACACAAGTAGAACATTTAAAGGAGCTGAACTGAACTACAGTACGACAGAGCTTCTGAGTATTGAGCATAATCTCAAAAAATTCAGATGTTTTGTGTTGGGGAACCCTTTGACGGTGATTACAGATAATAAGGCCCTATCATACATTAACAACTGTAAACTGTTAAACGCTCGTATGACCCGCTGGATGTTACTTATACAGGAGTATAACTTTAAAATAAAACATTGCAACGGAAAAGATAATATTGTAGCCGACGCATTAAGCAGACACCCTGGTGAAGACAACATAGAAATAAATCAAGACAGTAATTTCATTCAAATTGCAACAATACGTAATAAATTTGACCACAAAGTTTTGGATATGTTGAAACATATACAGACATTTCAAGACAAAGACCATAAAACAAAACTTATAGTTAATAAATTAAGGAATTCATCGAACAAAATACACCAGCATTACAAATTATGGGAAGGCAAGTTATATCGTCGAGATAAAGGTCATTTCAAGTTATACATACCAGACAATATCAAAAGGAATCTAATCACGGAAATACATACTCACTTTGGCCATTTAGGTATTAACAAGAGTTATCAAACATTTAAAGAAGATTTCGCAGCGGATCATCTAAGTAAGGACATCGAACAAATAGTCAAATCATGTGAAATATGCCAGAAATGCAAACATGACATACGACATAGAGTTGGGGAAATGGATTGTATCATACCAAAAAACAAAGGAGAATTGTTATCTATGGATTACTGTGGTCCTTTACCAAAAAGAAAAAGTGGTGCAAAATATATTTTGGTTATCATTGACGTATTCACTAAATACGTACAGCTTTATAAAGTCAATAGACCTACAACGACTATTACACTAAGGAGATTGCAAGATTACTGCAATAGATATGGAAAACCGCAGGCTATTATCACGGATAATGGAACGCAATTTACTCTAAGAAAATGGAAAGAGGAACTCCGACGAATTCAAATAAAAACACTAAACACTTCGGTGAGGAATCCACAAAGTAACAGAGCTGAGAGAACCAAGAGACAACTGAATCAACTTTTCAGAATATTATTAAAAGAAAATCATAGAAATTGGGAATTACTATTGGAGGACGTACAAACAATAATCAACGAAACCTTTCAAGAAACAATTAGGGTTACTCCACATGAAGCAAAATTTGGAAGAAAACCGAAAAGAATATGGGACGAATTTATAAAAATGCCAGAGAAAGAAAGTGAAAAAATCGTCGACACCGCCGGAATTTATTTACGAATGAAAAAGAAAAGGGAAAACTGTGCCAAGAAGTTTA
This sequence comes from Prosapia bicincta, assembly GCA_036971475.1. Classification (NCBI taxonomy): domain Eukaryota; kingdom Metazoa; phylum Arthropoda; class Insecta; order Hemiptera; family Cercopidae; genus Prosapia; species Prosapia bicincta. The sequence goes on from JBAIZL010000110.1 coordinate 65,564, forward strand.
ATCAAGAAAACCAGTTAACCGAATATGAAGTAGGAGATTTAGTGTTGATCAGGAAGCTAAATACATCTAATGTGGAAAAGGGGATATACGGGAAATTTTTAGAATTATTCAAGGGACCATATAGGGTAATTGAGAAATATGGGAAGTCTAGCTACCTAGTTGCCACTCTAGAAAAACATGTTGTAAAAGGAAAATTTAATGTTAGAAATTTAAAAAAATATATCAAATCAGAAATAGTGGATTAGAATTAAATAAACTCCAATAAAATCTGTTAGACTATTAACTATAATAAACTGTTATATATTTTGTTTAGAAATAGACATGTGTAAGTAAGGTTGTAAATATTTAAGGAGACAGAAATGTTGAGGGCCAGCAGTAGAAGGACTTTGAAAAAAAAGGTTTCTGTTGCGGAAAGAGACAATAAGAAACAGGTAGCTAAGAAGGAGCCTTTGTGTAAGAGAAAAAGAAAAGGGACTTTATGGGTAGATTAGTGACAGCAATAGAGTTGTAGCAGTTTGAGTTTCATGTCATTAGTGTTTTAAGAAATTAGAATAAGTTAGTAAATATGTCTAGATTAATTTATTTAAAAATTTAAAAAAAGGGTTTAAACAAAAAGTTTTCATTCATTTAAATCTAAAAAAAAAAAAAAGCAAATAATAGAATTGTTTTGATTTATAATCACAGAAAATTTTTGTTGGGGACAAATTATAATATTAAATTTATAAATATTAAAATAATAATAATAATAATAATAATAATAAAAAATAAACATTAACAGTAAACAATACTTCCAAAAGTTGACTTAGTAAAAGCCGACAAAGGAATACATTAAACAAAAAAAAAAAAGTTAAAAAAAAAAATATTTAAGGCAATAAACAATTTGTAAAACCCTTAGAGAACTAGGGTAGAGTTTTTGTTAGGTTTTAGAAAGTTGAAAGGGACGGGAGAGAACGACAGATGTGTCACGTACACTTTCAAAAATAACGGATAGTTTAAAAAAAAGTTTAACGTACGATTTTCAAATTTGATTGGTGGAAGCCAAGATAGATGTTTTTCATTGGGTAGAAAATGAACGAGAAGGGGAAATACGCGGTAAACAAATTCAAGTGCAGAAAAAGAGAGGCAGTCTTCTGGCGACCAAAAAAGTAGATGGACGTGTGTGGATGTTCCTAAAGAAAGTGTGTGAAGTTGTTAAAAAAAAATATATAAGTAATTTAATTATCGATAAATGTGGTGAAGTGAAGTGTTATAAAAAAAAATCGTCCAACTAATACCAAGGGTTAACGGAATAAAGGAAAGAACGTCACTGCACTTAAGTAAAAACTTTAATTAAAAACTAATTTAAAAAAATAAATTTCTGGTCAATAAAACAAATCTTCTAATATACAAGTAACTCTAAATTTCAAAAGAAAAAAAGTAATTTCATAAGGCAAGAACCTAAACACGCCCCAAAAGTCTTTAATTTATTAGCTGGTCAAATTTAAATAATAATAAATAAATGAATGAAATAAATAACAGGTTGTTTACCGTATAAGATTTTGGTTCGACATTATAGTCTGAAATAATTTGTAATTAAATGTAGATTGAACATGTATACTTTGTATTTAACTGGCAACAGGAATTAATAATGTTCTAAAATATTAAAGCAATTGTTATAACTAAAAAGCCTTGTATTTCTTTGTAAGGCCTACTCTAATTAAGTAATTTGGTTGAAATCTTATAAAGAAAAGGGAATCAAAATAATAAAAATAAAGGTAGGTCATAGTAATAAGTAGCATAATTTAAAATTATACAATATAAGCAAATTGTTCAATTAGAACTTCAGTCGAACAATAGGTAAACTGGCGCCCAACACTTTAAAACCAATTAATTAATCTATAACAATTAAATTAACAAACTTGAAATAACATAGATAAAGCCCAAGGCAATTTATGTTATAATACTTATTATAAAATATATATATATAGAAATACATATGTATATGTATATATATAAATATATATATATATATATATATATATAAATATATGTATATATGTATATATATATATATATATATATATATATATATATATATATATATATATATATATATATATATATTGTTTGGTAACAATACTTTCGGAGGACCAATAATTATTATAATTATATAAATAATAGTTTGTACTTACGTGCACCGTGGAATACACACTCGCGTATTAAATAAGCGATTTCTGGCCAGAAAACTTGTTCGTATTCCACGCACTGGTCACATTCGGTATAAAAATTAATAAAATAGTTACATTCACGTATTTTAGTACCTAAGGTACGGAGATTGAAAAGTATAAGAGTATACTAGAACGTAATGGATCGATCTACACTCCCGAAAGGTCTAACTTGCTCTGCCTAGTTCAAACTGCAGAACCAACCTTATCACGGGTGAGCTTTGTCTGACTTTGGCGGCGGGTTTAAAATAAAGGAAATGAGTCTATATTAATTTTAAATACGTAACATATATATATATATATATATATATATAATATTATTCAAATAAGGTCGTAAAAAATTTCAATAAAGTTTATTTTCTTCTCTTTTCCTTCATCGTTGTAAAGCAAGAGTCGCTATGATCCCTCCCTATATTTAATAACACCTTCCGTCTTCATGCAATTATGTTACCGAAAGCCATATGTAGCCCTTGTTTCAAAGAAAGCCTTGACAGGAAATATTAACGTCTTTGTCACGATAATTTATAAGGCCAGGGGAGTGACGAAAACTTGTATCCAATGGGTTGCGTAGGATTTATTTCTCTTTATTAGTTGTAAAACAAATACAAAATCTATGTAGTTCTGAAGGAGGTCGCTATATTATTTTTGAAACTGTTTTATCGTTTCATTTTTAGTTTTAGGTATGAAAGACCAATTTTATTTCCAAATTATTCTAAGATAATTTAAAATACACAAATAATAAAAACGATCAAATAAAATAGTGTAGTTATTTCGATATATAGTACCACGTCAAGTATAATAATAGATTTAAGTCGTAAAGTGTATATATATATATATATATATATATATATATATATATATATATATATATATATATATCAGTGTATATATAAAGTGTATATATATCACAGTTTTCCAGAAATATACAACATGAACGAAACGCCGTGTTCAGAATGGATTTAATAATAATATTATAGATTAAATTAATTAAAATTAAAAAATGTAAATACACTAATTGAGGAGCAGGTACAAAGAAAGTTAAAACATAATACAATTTTTTTTATATTTATTGAGATTTTGAAATTAAAATATTAGGATTAATAAAGATTATTGTTTGTTGCCTAATCAGACACATAAGATAACCATAAAGACGCCATAACTAGTCTTTTAAAATTGATACAACTATATAAACAGTACTGATATAATTATAGAACTATAGAGTACTAATCAAGTTTTGAAAATGGTGATACTACTATTCAGCGATAAGCTTCAGCTTAGTAAAAATGTATATCGATAAATAAAAAGCCGAATTCTAGTTTACGAGAGTGTTTATTTAATCACACACACACACACAAACACTTACACACACACACATACACACACACACACACACACACATACACACACACACACACACACACACACACACACACACATACTCACTCACACCCACACACACACACACACACACACACACACACACACACACACACACACACACACACACACACACACACACACACACACACACACACACACAAACACTTACACACACACACACACACACACACACACACACACACACACACACACACACAAACACTTACACACACACACACACAAATACTTACACACACACACACACACACACACACACACAAACACTTACACACACAGACACACACACATCACCTATTACATACACATGTATAAGTATCATTTCCTTGTTATAGGTTTTTCCTATTTCCACATATAAATTTTTGAACGTGCAAAACATCTAGCTAACTCATTATCTGAAGCTTATAGCCAGCTTATGTGGCTCCCGTTCTCTAAAACTCCCCGGTTTTCTTGTTAATATTATTCTAACGTTTAGCTTATATGTAAAAGTGTTATAGCAATCAATCCCATACTTAAAATTATCAAAATACAAAATTAAAAAAATTAAATAAAAAATTATTATTTAAAAATTTAAAAAGATGGTCGATAAATTTAACACTTTGAACGCGAAAAAATAAAAATGCCTAGAGGTTGTTTACTTATAAATCAAACTACCCTTTTCTTTCACAATAGACATATTTATTTATAAATGATCGTTTGATCTCAAAATTTACATTTTCACCACCAAATAGGACTATAACTACGTCATCCCATATTATTTTAAAAGCTTCAGATTGTGATACCCTTTATACAAAGCTCCACATGTAATCTTGGAACTGGAACAGGAACTGTTATTGTATCAGTTACACACAGCGCCTGATACTGACGTTAACATGGGGGAAACGAGATATCGACAGATTTATAAAAGCTGCCACTTAGAGGGAGGTAGAAATATGCACATGTAAGGCTATACAAACATACTTTGCTACTAAGACGTACACATACCTTAGGAAATTCAGGTTTAATAGTAGATTAATATGTATGCTTTATTAACATTACATAAAGTCTATTCACAGTTATTAATGAACGGATATTGTGACCTGTGAGAGTGTGACGTCGCATTACTTTTTATATTTTCGCATGTAAAGAAAATATTTTATAAATAAAACTATAAATGTCATTAGCAGATATGGTAATTGTAAGAGATCTTGATATTAACAAATAACAATTGATGGACTATGTCAACTATTCTAGTCCCATTAATAATTAAGAAAACTTCGCTCAATATTTTAATTTTGTTTTCAAAGTTTTGGTTTTATTACTTCTGTAAAATTGCATAAGAGTATACAAATACAAGGTGTACTATTTAGATTGTTTTAAAGATATTATAATGAAGAAATTAAAAACACAATTCATGAAATATGTATTGCTACTTAATACAATAACAGAAAAACTATCGGGTATGTCTTACATTTATATATATATTTATATATATACTAAAGTTTGAAATAATTTCACAAATAATAAGATTGAAATTTGTAATGAATTTAGGAGGCTTTAATGTAGTAAACGATAAATTCCATATTGGTATTTGTCCGAGTCGAAGTACTCTGTTACGCAGATGATGTGATAATATGGGCGACCAGCAGCAACATCAACTCCTTGGAAACCAAAATAAACGAGACATTAGGTGGAGTCAAAAGATGGTGCTCCGAAAACGATATGATTATTAACGATAACAAGACCACGGCACAGTTGTTCACTCTGTCAACTAAAACTTACGATCCACACGTAGTAATAGGGACTACTGACCTGCCAAAAACGCGATAAACCAGGTACTTGGGTATAGCTCTGGACAGCAAACTCCAGTGGTCGGGACATATAGAGGATGCTGTAACAAAAGCTGCAAAAACCCTGAATATGATGAAGAGACTGACTGGAACGAAGTGGGGTGCTACTCAGGACGTTCTGATTACTACATACAAGTCTTACATCCGCCCAATCCTTGAATACGGCTTAGAAGCTTACAACACAGCTTTTGATAATGCAAAGACCAGAATACAGTCCAAAACAATGCATTGAAACTGATATGTGGTGCTGCGAAGTCTACCCCAATTACAGCGTTAGAAAGTCAAACAGATATTGAGCCCCTTAACGCTCGCAGGGACAAAGCTACTATCAAATTTTTCGAAAGAGCCTTAAGAACCAACGATGACTTCTGGAAGAAATACAGATGCGCAAACCAAAGGCTTAAAACCCAAGTCACACCACTGGCAAAAGCCGCAGAAATAAGAAGAAGACATGGATTGGAAGAGCGACAACCTTTCAAGAAAACGAAATATATAAAGGAAAGGACCGAAATACCATCGTGCACATCAATACCTGGTGTAAGCCTGAGAAAATCCGACACCCAAATCTGTGAAACTCAAGTACTAACAGAAGCTATGATCAACGAGAGGTATCCGGCCGACGAATGGCTGCGTGTGTACACAGATGGATCAGCAATGCATGACGCATGCGGAGCCGGAAGTTTCTGCTCAATTCGGCAAAAATCAATAGCAGTGGGGAAAAACGGAACCAACATCCAAGGAGAAGTGACCGCCATCGGCGAAGCGGCCAGAGAGTTTCTTCTGTCGGTCAACACCAATAAGGTAGTTTTCCTCTCGGACTCAACATCCGCGATTCAGGCGATCGCCTCCCAAAAGCCACAAGAAGGGAAGGATATAAACAACTGCCAGAAAACACTCCTTATGTTGCAGAAAACAACGCAGATCGCAGTACAATGGGTGCCGGGGCACTGTGACATCAGAGGAAACGAAAAAACAATTAATTTGGCCAAACATGGCTGCTCCATGGCGGAGCCGATCCTCCCCCTCTCATACCGCAGTGTATGTCGGAGTATAAACAGCACTATCAGCGACTCCGTGAAACGGGACAGGAAACAAGCTGCTACAGGAAAGCAATGGGAAAAGATCATCCAATCAAGCATACCACTGGATCTTCAGAGAAGCGTAGCCGTGGCTTTGTTTAGGATGACCACTGGACATGACTACCTGCAGAGACACCTGCATCGCATGAAAGTGGTAGACACACCAATCTGCCCACTCTTCTCCGACAACGAAGGGACGGCAGAGCATCTTACCACTTGTGAAAGATATCTTTCACGAGGAGTCCAGGGAAGGACTCGCTACATTATACTGAGAGGCAAGGTGTCGGATGGCTGAGAGGCCAAGGACGGGCGTTGGCTGAAGTAGGAAGCAATATTGGTATTTGTAAAATTTATTCTAATTACATGGTTCCTACATATAAACTTGAAAATTGTAGCTACTCAAAAATTGTATAACTGACCCTTTCGATTTATTTCTTAACAGCTGGCAGATCCTTGTAAGTAATATAAACTAACGTGTAAGTAATGAAATCGTACCTCATATTACAGAGAAGTATACTTTTCTCTTTCTCTCGGTCTCTACATATTTCTCTTTCTGCGACTGTAACTTCTGTTGGTGTCATTTATGCATGGTAAAATTTATTTCACATTGCTCAATGTCAATAAGAATTTCAAAGGGAATTTTAACCGCTCATCTTTTTTTGAATACTTTGCTAACAGTGAGAGGTTGCAGACATTGTTTATACTGAAAATCTTCCCCCTTAAGTTGCGTTCAAGAATTTAGTTTAGAATATCTTGGGAAGTCTATTAATACGTTTAACTACTTATCAGAAGACCTTAACGCATTGGGTTGAAAGAGAACTAAAGCCTATCACGCATTCAAGTTTCCGCGTCCTTTTATACGCTCGCGAAACTAAAATGTAAAACAAATACTATTGACTTTTCGTTGAAATTAGTTTTCTCTTAACCCAAAGGCACATAATTTCGAAGCTGCTGGCCTAAAACCTCTCCTATATAACTTGACTTGATTAATTTGCAATTAGTAATAAACTAAAGTACTAAAGCGCAGGTATTTTACTCTAGTAAATGTGATTTGATTAACATATTATAATTATAAATCAATATTTCCCAAACATAAATCAGATAAAACGTGAAGCCATTGAACTTTATTTACTGTATTCATTTAGAATGGATTTACGTCTAAGACAATGGCCTCCGTGGAACTTGTAGACCCGCAGGCGATCCTTGTTCTCATTTCGAATTGACAACTGATATTCTTGTCGACATTATAAGTATTTATTTTTTTCGAACTAATGTTATTTACAAAATATATCAACATTTTTATTTTAGGAATAGAGTGCATTATTTTTCTTCAGTATTGTTGTGTTATGTATCTTGCGTAAAAACTCGAGGGACTCACATAGGACTGTTGATCTTATTAGAAAGGATAAAACAATTCCCACTAGTTAGAAGTATATACTTAGTGCAAGTATAAAATCCCACTTCAACTCAAGCTGGATCAAGACAATCATTGAAATGTAATTTTCCTGATTTATTTTAACCAAGTAGTTTATTACACGAGCTACAAAAATCTATTGCGTCAATTACTTGATATTGATAAATTGTGAATGACTTTTTTAAATATCTGAAAAAGTAATATACAGAGGAAAAATGGATAGTAATTTGCAGTAAAGTGTTGAGAAAAATATTTTATCTAGTTGTTAAAATACCAATTAAAGTTAATCTATTTCAATATTTCAGATTTTTTAATATAAGTTAAAGTCTGATCACTATTTCCGAAGTTTGCTTAACAAAGAATATTTTTAAATATTGAAATCCATCACAGATGTCTAGTATAAGACCTTAGCAAGTGAAATATTTATGAAGAATATCTAAAAGCTGCTGCCTTACTCTCTTCTTACTCATGGCAGGTGTGCCGCTCTCGTGTGCACGGCTCCTTCAAAGTTAATTATTCACATTTAGGGGCGGATAATTCTCACGCTCGGTGAGAAACATCTACATGTTACATCCTAAGGGATGGTAGTTTATGAGACTCGGCCCTTTAGAAAATTCACCTGAATGCCAATAGGAAACAAATCGCTACCCCCTGCCAATGATTTCAGGAACTCGGAAGAAGATTCGCAATATGAAATGCAAAAGTGGGTGTGGTACAATTGGGTAACACAATAAAATATAATATCAAGCCGAAATGAAAATGGTTCTCCACACACATCACATTCTGAAATGAAAGAAATAGGCTTTTTTATTACTAGTGAAATAAGATCACGATTATTACACTATCTTCCTAAATAGCGAGCACTTCACCTCGTCATATCCTGATATATTTGCTTCCCTTTTGGTTACACAATAGATCAGAAGAATATAGGCAGCTGTGGTAAGAGCAACAGTGGAAGCTCACTTTTAACGTTATTTCGTTACTCTCTTTCCGGAACATAAAACAAACTATAAGAAACAAAGTACAGAGTTCTACGAACTTCAAGTTCTTGTGCATTATTCTGGAAAATTAAATAAAAAATTTACGAATCCAAGAGAGAAGGTCATCCCTAGGAAACTAGATGCGGACATATCGCAGTCTATATTACGTTCTAACATATACGATAACCACAAGTCAGTGACATCACTATTGCTAATAACAGATCGATCCGCATTCGTAACAGAGTTTCAATGTTTTTGAGGTGAGTGCAATGTGTTTGTTATTACAGAGCCATAGATTAGCAATTACTGAGTCATTAAAAGCGTATAAGTTTTAAAAATTCAATTAGACATTTATCTTGCATCGGTGAAGATATATTTGTTTCATCCTATATAAATTTATCTAAAAGCAAAATGTTTACACAGACAATTCTATATGCTGGATACGTTACTTTTGTAAAATAAAGCATTTCACCGTCCCCACTTAAACTTATCTTACTAACAAGATGTTCTGAAATAACAACCCTGTTGCACAT